>PVIU01002616.1:0-66293 GCA_004026605.1 Ondatra zibethicus | reverse complement strand
TGATTGAAGAATGGATAAGGAAAATGTGGTATATTTACACAATGGAGTACTACATAGCACAAAAAATAACAACATCTTGAATTTTTCAGGAAAATGGATGGAGTTAGAAAACATTATTTTGAGTGAGGTAACCCAGACCCAGAAAGACAATTATCACATGTACTCACTCATAGGTGGTTTTAAACATAAAGCATAGAAAGCCAGCCTACAAACCACAATCTCAGAAAACTTAGACAACAATGAGGACACTAAGAGAGAGTTACATAGATCTAATCTACATGGGAAGTAGAAAGTAGAAAAAGACAAGATCTCCTGAGTAAATTGGGAGCATGGAGACCTTGGGGGAGGATTGAAGGAGGGAGGGGAGAGGCAGGGAGGGGAGCAGAGAAAAATGTAGAGCTCAATAAATATCAATAAAAAAAAACCCACACCTCAACTTTAAAGACAGACATTACCTCAGAGTAAAGGGTTGGGAAAAGATTCTCCAATCAAATGGACCTAAGAAACAAGTGGGTGTAGCTATCCTAATATCTAACAAAATAGACTTCAAACTAAAACTAATCAAAAGAGATGAAGAAGGACATTCATATTCGTCACAGGAAAAATTCATCAAGATGAAGTCTCAATTCTGAAAACCTATGTCTCAAATACAAGGGTACCCACATTTATAAAAGAAACGTTACTAAAGTTTAAATCACACATCATGCCACGCACACTAATCGTGGGAGACTTCAATAGCCCACTGTCCCCACTGGACAGAACTACCAGACAGAAACTTAACAGAGAAATAAAGGAACTACAGAAGTTATGACTCAAATGGGTTTAATAGACATCTATAGAACATTCCACCCAAACACAAAAAAATATACCTTCTCAGCATCTCATGGAATCTTCTCAAAAATTGATCACATACTCGGCAACAAAGCAAAACTCAACAGATACAAAAAACCTGGAATAACCCCCTGTATCTTACTGGATCACCATGGCTTAAAGATAGAATTCAACAAGATTAATTGCAGAAAGCCCACAAACAAATGGAAATTGAACAGTGCTCAACTGAATCATCCCTGGGCCAAGGAAGAAATAAGAAAGAAATTAAAGACTTCCTAGAACTCAATGAAAATGAATGCACAACATACCCAAACTTATGGGACACTCTGAAAGCAGTGTTAAGTGGAAAGTTCATGGCACTAAGTGCCTATAAAAAGAACCTGAAGAAATCTCACGTTAGCGACTTAAAGTTCTTGTCATACAGGTCTTTCACTTGTTTGGTTAGAGTTACCCCAAGATATTTTATGTTGTTTGTGGCTGTTGTGGAAGGTGATGTTTCTCTGATTTCTTTCTCAGCTTCTTTATCATTTGTATATAAGATGACTACTAATCTTTTAGAGTTGATCTTGTATCCTGCTATATTATTGAAGATGTTTATCAGCTGTAGGAGTTCCCTGGTAGAATTTTTGGGATGGCTTATGTAAACTATTATATCATGCAAATAGTGAAAGTTTGACTTTCTCCTTTTCAATTTGTATCCCCTTGATCTCCTTTTGTTGTCTTATTGTTCCAGCTATAACTTAAAGTACTATATTAGATAAATATGAAGAGAGTGGACAGCCTTGCTCCTGATTATAGTGGAATCACTTTGAGTTTCTCTCCATTTAGTTTGATGTTGGCTGTTGGCTTGCTGTATATTGCCTTTATTATGTTTAGATATGTTCTTCATATCCCTGATCTCTCCAAGACCTTTGTCATGAAGGGGTGTTAGATTTTGTCAAAGGCTTTTTCAGCATCTAATGGGATGATCATGTGGGTTTTTTTCTTTCCATTTGTTTTTATGGTGGATTACATTGACAGATTTTCTTATGTTGAACCATCCCTGAATCTTTGGGATGAAGCCTACTTGATCATACAGGTATGGTATGATGTTTCTAATGTGTTTTTGGATTCAGTTTGGCAGTATTTTATTTTTGCATTAATGTTCATGAGGGAGATTGATCTGTAATTATCTTTTTTAGCTGCATCTTTGTGTGGTTTGGGTACCAGGGTAACTGTCAACTCATAAAAAGAGCTTGGCCGTGTCCCTTCAGTTTCTATTGTTTAAAAAAAAAAGAGGGGGGAGTGGTGCGGGAGAATTGTCTGTATTCTGTCAATCATGATTTAAATAAATGTTGATTGGCCATTAGCCAGGATGTATAGGTGGGACAACCAGACAGGAAGTAGAGGCAGAGCAAGGAGAACAGGAGAATTCTGGGAAGCAGGAAGCTCTCTCGGGAGTCCTCCCCAGACCACCGAAGAAGCAGGATGTGACCTGCCCCACTGAAAAAGGTACCGAGCCATGTGGCTAACATAGATAAGAATAATGAGTTAATATAAGCTACAAGAGCTAATAAGAAGCCTGAGCTAATGGGCCAATCAGTTTATCATTAATATAGACTCTGTGTGATTTTCTTTGGGGCTAAACGGCTGTAGGAACTGGGCAGGACAGAAACCCTGACAAGCAGGCCCTTCATGTTACATTTGAAGAAAGAAATTGCAGAAGATATCAGAAAATGGAAAGATCTCCCATGCTCTTGTGTAGGTAGGATCAACATAGTAAAAATGGAAATCCTACCAAAAGCAATCTACAGGTTCAATGCAATGCCCATCAAAATTCTTCACAGACCTTGAAAGAAAAATATTCAACTTCATACGGAAAAAAAAAACAGGATAGGCAAAACATTCCTGTACAATAAAGGAACTTCCAGAGGCATCATAATCCTGACATCAAACTCTGTTACAGAGCTACAGCAATGAAAACAGCTTGGTACTGGCATAAAAACAGAGAGGTTGACCAACAGAATTGAATCAAAGACCGTGATATTAATTCACACACATATGAACACATGCTCTTTGACAAAGAAGCTAAAATTATACAATGGAAAAGAGAAAGCAATCTTTAACAAACAGTGCTGGCATAACTGGATGTCAACATGTAGAAGAATACAAATAGATCCATATCTGTCCCCATGCACAAAACTCAAGACCAAATGGATCAAAGACCTTAACATAAAACCAACCACACTGAATCTCATAGAAGAGAAAGCTTGAACGCATTGACACAGGAGACCACTTCCTAAGTATAATCCCAGTAGCACAGACACTGAGAGCAACAATTAATAAATGGGACCTCCCGAAACTGAGAAGCTTCTGTAAAGCAAAGTACACGGTCAACAAGACAAAATGGCAGCCTACAGAATGGGAAAAGATCTTCACTAACCCCACATCAGGCAGAAAACTGGTCTCCAAAATATACAAAGAACTCAAGAAACTAGATAACAAAATATCAAATAATCCAACTTAAAAAATGGGGTATAGATCCAAACAGAGAATTCTCAACAGAGGAATTTCAAATGGCTGAAAGGCACTTAAGGAAATGCTCAACATCCTCAGTCATCAGAGAAATGCAAATCAAAACAACTATGAGATTCCATCTTACACCTGTAAAAATGGCCAAGATAAAAAACACTGATGACAACTTACGCTGGAGAGGATACGGAGTAAGGAGAACACTCCTTCACTGCTGGTGGGAGTGCAAACTGGTACAACCACTTTGGAAATCAGTTTGGTGGTTTCTCAGAAAATTAGGAAACAATCTACCTCAAGACCTAGCAATACCACTTTTAGGTATATACCCAAAGGATGCAGACTCACACCACAAAGACATTTGTTCAACTATGTTCATAGCAGCATTATTCATAACAGCCAGAACCTGGAAACAACCTAGATGCCTCTCAACCAAAGAATGGATAAAGAAAATGTACATTTCCACATAGGAGTACTACTCAGCGGTTAAAAAAAATGGCATCTTGAAATTTGCACAGAACTTGAAAAAAAACCATCCCGAGTGAGGTAACCCAGACACAGAAAGACAAACATGGTATGTACTCACTCATAAGTGGATATTAGATATAAAGCAAAGGATACCCAGCCTACAATCTACAACCCCAGAGAAGACAGAAAACAAGGAGAACCCTAAGAGAGACATATGGATCCTCCCAGGAAGGAGAAGTAGACAAGATCGCCTTAGTAACATGGCAGTGTGGGGGGACAGAGGAGAGTGGTAGAGGAGTGGGGAGGGGATGGGGGTGTGGGGAGGAGAGCATAAGGGATTGGGAAGATTGAGTTGGGTGAAGGATAGAGAGGGAGAGAAAGGAAAGAGATATCTTGAAAGAGGAAGGCATTATGGGGTTAGTGAGAAACCAGGAACTAGGGAAATTTCCAGGAGCCCACAAGGATGACCCCAGTTAAGAATCTAATCAGTAGTGGAGAGAATGCCTAAAATGCCCTTTCCCTGTTTTCAGATTGATGACTACCTTAATTGTCATCATAGAACCTTCATCCAGTATCTGATGGAAGCAGATGCAGAGATCCACAACTAAGCACTGGGCTGAACTCACTCATAGAGAGGAAGGAGGAGTATTATGAGCAAAGTGACCAAGACCATAATGGGGAAACCCATAGAAAAAGCTGACCTGAGCTAGTGGAAGCTCACTGACCCCGGACTGACGGCTGGGGAACCTGTGTAAGACAGAACTAGGCCCTCTGAATGTGGGTGACAGTTCTGTGGCTTGGGCAGTTTGTGGGGCCACTAGCAGTGGAACCAGTATTTATCCCTAGCGCATGAACTGGATCTTTGTAACTCAATCCCTATGGAGGGATACCTTGTTCAGCCTTGATACAGGGGGGAGAGCCTTGGTCCTGCCTCAAGTGATGTGATAGTCTTTGTTGACTCCCCATGGGAGGCCTCACCCCCTGAGGAGTGGATGGGGGGCGGTGCAGAGAAGATGGGGGGAGTGGGAGGGAGGGGGAACTGGGATTGGTATGTAAAATAAGATTTTTTTTTTAAAGAATTCTGGATACTGAGCTGCAATGCACAGATTTTCGGTCAATGTTTGGTGATCGCCAGAGGGGCTGACATGTAGTCAAGGTCCTAGTCCTGAGCCTTTGAAGTCTCCTTGCCCTACTATAACTTAAGGATAGTTTCTCACATCTTTGACCCCATTTCAGGGAGACAAGCTGCAGGGCTCATACAATCGTGATTCCCGATCACTGACCATGCCATCTTTCAGGGAGGGCCAAAGCTTCAGTTGCTTTGGGCCATACCTACCACCCCAGGCCATCAGTCAACAGTCCCTGAAATCAATGTGAGAGACAGTGGCTTGATGCTGCGTTAGTCCCCTTGAGTTTGTTGGCCTAAACCTCTCCAGCAAACTGCTGCTTGTTTGGTTTTGTTTTTCTGCGTATTTGTGCATGCTCGTGTGTACACATGGCTGTGGAGACCAGAGATCAACCTTGGGTATCACTCCTCAGTCAACATCCACCTTTTATTTTGTGAGAGAGTCTCTGAGTCCTGGCACTTGACAAGTAGATTAAGCTGGCTAGATTACAAACGAGTGCTACCAAGCCTGGCTTTTCATGTGGACTCTGGGAATCAAATTAGGTCCTCATCCTTGCAAGATAAACATCCGACCAACTGAGCTCCCACTGTAGCCCACACTGCTGGGTTTTTATAGTAGCTTTTGTATTTGTGCTTTCAAATGCACTGGCAGAGGACAACAATCATTTATGTCAAGCTCTTTCACCCGTCTAGACACATTACCTGCGTTCTACCTGCGTTTATCAGATACTGTCAGTTTGAAACCAGTTTCTCTGTTGTATTTCATACTCAGCTCCTGCACAAATGTACAAAGAGAAGCTAAAACCAACTCTGGCAGACCCGATGTGTCAGGCTAGGTTCAAGTTCATAGGACCGACTAGGAAGTGTACAACTCCCCTACAGTCTCACCCCAGACACGAGGACTGACAGCATACAGATCATCCCCACCATCGGCACAAGTCAGTTTCCTCCCAGCTCTTGGCTGATGACACAGCCTGTCCTCTCACTATGGCTGTCTTGAGAACACAGAAAGGGGCACAGAGCAGGAAGCATTCCCTCAGCCGCTGCCCTGAGAGTCATCAGAGCTACGCCCCTATGCCATTCCTCTTCCTTGTGTGGATTTGGTAACCTCATTATTTCCTAGCCCTGCCCACCGAGAGGCTAGAGCAGCAAGCACACACAGCACCACTTTCTAGATGATGCACTTCCACAGGAGGACCAAGATCCTGAGCAAAACCTGACAGACGGCTGGAGCAGGACAAGGTGCCTGGGGCACGTGCTAGGGCTGGGTAGTGTGGGAGAGGCCTCAGGGGTGGGCAATTTATGGGCCGGGGACCGGTGGGAAGATCATGGATGTGGGGCACAGAAAAGACCACAGGGATGTTGGGCGATCACCCGAGAGAATAAAATGAACCTCCACTGTTCTGCATAAACACCGGGGAAAGGAGGGCCGCTCTTCCTCACAAAGGGGCTCCACAGAACAAATGTCTGTGGAGGAAAGGGAAGCAGGACTCACCGTGGGATGTCTCAGCAACAACCTCGGCAGGTCAGACACTGCCTAGGTAAGATGGTGACCTGCAGGAACCATCTGAAATCCTCTACAATGCTGTATGGCTTCAAGTCCTATAGACTATGTGACACCACTCTAAGTGGCATGTGGACCCCCCCCCCCGACTAAGGAATTGATTCAGGTATCTACTTCCTATGGGAAACTCTAACTGGACAGAGGGACACTTGGCAGACATATCTTAAGGTAACATCAGGGAAGTGCGACAGGAAAGCCCTCCCTATTGGGGCAATCATCCCCAAAACCATTATTCCGTTTATCCACCAGGAAGCATGGGTCAGACCAAATCTGAAGCACATTCTGCAGCTGCCCTCTGGACCTGAGGCCAGCTTCTCCCTGGGAGTCACTGATGTCAGCAGCGCTGAGGGGAGAGTGGAGCTCTCCGCTCTGCAGTTCCTCAGTAAGCGTGGTGCAACCGCACGTTCATCTTCTAAGGTGTGGCTGGCACTGTTTCTCCACGTGCAAAGCTTGTGTCACAGTACCAGTGTTGGCTTTGCTGGCTGTTTAGCTGTGGCACACCTGACCGCCATGAGGCACAAGGAAGACAGGTGCCTGCAAGCTCTAGTCTTGGGAGCAACTTGGGAAGAGGATGGGCCTCAACCTAGAAGCCCACTGACCCTTGGCTGCCAGAGAGGTCCCATAGTGGGCGTTACTCGAAAAATAAGGTGGTATGTGCTGCACTACTGTTACAGCCTGGGAGAGGATGGAATCTCCGATAGCAAGTGTGCATTGCTTAAAGTTAACCTTACAGCTGAAGCGACCAGAGAAATCAGTAAGGCAGCCCCTACAAGGGTCAGTACAGGAGAGGGAACCATGCCTACACACATGCAATGTACCCCTGGCCCAAGCACCTTCAGCTATAGAAGGGAGTTTGGGATCTGCCTACTTGGCCCTTACAGTTACCAACATGGCGAGGCAAGTGTGGCAGGCTCGAGGTCAGTGCTATCAGGGCTGGCCCTTGTATGTCTTTGTGGCAAAGACACTGATGAGATTCCAACATGTGACAGGCTCAATATCAGAGTTCTTATTCAGTGTAAAGATGGTGTCCCCTGTGGGGTGTCAAAGGGATATGATCCCAAGACATATGCAGGACCCCTGTGGCCCTATGGGTGCTCATAGTCCATAGTTACCTGTGTCCCTATGGCTGCCTACACACACTACACACACGCATCACACACACACAGCAGCAGTAACAATAAAGTTCACTTCTGACCCTTCCTCACAGTCAGCCTATGAATACCCTAGAGATGTTCATCATGGCAAGGACCAAACAGCTTGCCTGCCATGGAGCTACATGCTTAAGAGGCAGCCAACACCTGCAACACATATAGGGATCATACCTCGAAAGAAGCAAAGTGTGCTGGGCGAGAAGACAGGAACTGTCAGGAAGGGCCCGTTACCCACACTTCAGAGCCATTAGCAGTAGCCAAACAGCACCCATGCCCATCTCCTCCCACAAATGCACACAGAGCTGCCATTGTGACAGCGCAGAGTACGGCTTCCTCTTTAAGAGTTTCTGTTTCAGAACATCAAAGCATTCGCGGCAGACACTGGCATGCAGACGCTAGCTGGGGCAGCCAGCAGAGCCTCTTCCTGTTCCTGACACTGGCCGAGGTCAGGCTTGCTGGCAGTGCTCTCCCACAGCTAGCAAGGGGTCTGGGAGCCAGGAAGCACTGGGGACGTGCACCAGGTGCTGGAGGTGCCAGGCCAGCTGGCAGTCTTGATGGTGTCTGAAGAGACCAAAGTGCTTCTCAAGTCTCTCAGCTGCCTGGTGCAAACAGATCATAACAGGCGCACGGGGGAAAGCTTAACAGGCGACATGCATGTGGGGGGGCCTGCCTTGCCTCGGACAAACAGTGCAAGCTGGGTAAGTCAAGAAGAGGATCCCATTGACCAGCTGCTTTCAGGTGTCTCCCTGTGAATGTGGTCATGCAAACGGCTGACAGATGGTTCCTCCTAAGAATCCTGTGTCGGGGACGGGGGTCACAGTGGAAAAAGCAGTTGTTGATGTGGAGACTTGTTTTTAGCATGACACCAACCCCTGTGGATCACAAGGATCTCTAGGACACAGGAGGGTGAACCGATGGGTGGAACAGGGTCTGGCAAAGACAGCAGACCTGCCGCACAGTTTCTAAACCCAGATGTCTAAAATGCATCCTCTCCAACTGGTACCAGAGAGCCTGTAAGTAAAGAGAAACCTCCACAGTTGTGGGAAGAAAAAAATGATAGACTGTGTAATGTGTTTTCTATAAAATAAAAAGATCAAGAGGAGGTAAGCAGTTGCACTAGAATAAATTGATGAGACAAGATCAGAGATGAAAAACTAAACCATGAAAGAAAGGCCAACTGTCAACTCTGGGAAAAACCAAAGAGAACAGACAAAGAGTTACAGCTCACTATTTGGCACAGCAGTCAATATTTGCATAGATGCAATAATGCACAAATTGACAAATCATATGAATTATATCTGCATCACTTTTTGGTCTTTTGGCTAAAATCAAGTGTAAAACTTATACCAGTGACATAGTTATACTAAGATGTTGAAAATAGCATTAGGAGCATGTCCTTGTCACTCATGACAGAAGACAGTACACAAACAGTATCTAAAAGTGACCCACCAAGAGCAATCTATGTACATGCTTCATTAGAAATACGGATTCAAGGACTAGCAAGATGGCTCAGTTGCTAATGGTGTTTGATGTGCAAGTCTGGTGACTTGAATTTGATCCCCAGCACACACTTGGTTTTAAATATCAACTTGCCACAACCTAGAATTACCTGAGGAAAGAGTCACAGTTGAGGAATTGCCCAGATCAGGAATTGCCTGTGGGCATGTCTGTGGGGCTTGTCTTGATGGTTAATTGATATAGGAAAAACCAGTCCACTGTTGGTGGCACCATTCCCTAGGTCCTGATCCTTCTCCTCCAAGAGTGAAGATACAAGTAAACCTAACTTCTGGGGGGAGGGAAAGGAGAGGAGAAAGCAAAATGAAAGCCATAGACAGACAACATGGACGCTTTTGCTCGCGCTCTGTTCTTGGTTGTGAATGTGATGTAACACCTGCTTGAGCTCCTGCTTTGACTTCCCCGAAATGGTGGATTGTAACTTTCCTCCGCTGTGTGGCTTTGACCAGGACAGCTTATTGTACTAACAGAAATGAAACCAGGATACTGTATATGATAGGAAGGAAGGAAGGAAGGAAGGAAGGAAGGAAGGAAGGAAGGAAGGAAGGAAGGAAGGAGGGAAGGAGGGAAGGAGGGAAGGAGGGAGGGAGGGAGGGAGGCAGGGAGGGAGGGAACAAACTGACTTCACAAAGTTGTCCTCTGACCTCTACATGGGTGCTGTAGTACATGTGTGCTCTCACACACATCTTAGACACACACACACAAATAATATTTTTTTTTTTTTGCTTTTTTGAGGCAGGGTTTTTCTGTGTAGCCCTAGCTGTCCTGGAAGCTCTGTAGACCAGGCTGGCCTAGAATGCACAAGAGATCTACCTGCTTCTGCCTCCCAAATGCTGGAATTAAAGGGGTATGCCACCACCACCTGGCATAAATAATAATTTTTAAATGAGAAACACAGAGAAACCTTTTACTGAAAAACAAAAACAAACAAACAAAAAAACCCACATAAAACAAAAAAACCAAACCAAGCAAAGCACAATAAGTGCTAGAGGAGATAAAGGATTTCTCTGCAGAGCAGAAGCAGAGGTAAAACAGCATTCAGTTCTGTTTAGAAGAAACCATGCAATCCAAGTGTGTGCCTAGGTTTTCTTTTTAACAATTAAAAGAATAACCATTAGGTCATGGTCTAGCCAGGGTATAAAGAATCCAGAAGCTGATAAGCAGGGGGAAAGATAACACCCTACACATGTAGTATTGTTGTCTATTTCTTTTGATGGCACCTGTCCAAAGAGGCATCAGCGCTGAAGGTTACGGAATCACAGTGGCTGTCATAGGGGTGGAACAGGGACACAGCTAGAGGGCAGTGGTCATCTGTGTGCGCGCTGCTATTGTCAGAGGCGAGGAGATGGAAAATAAATGAATTAAGCTGTCGACTGGAGACACTGGATACAAAGCCCTTTCCTCCAGGAGAAGGCAACCTACAAAACCGAAGCCCGATGAGCGCAGCTGAGCGCCTGTCAGGGCCAGGGTGTGGCTAGGGTGCGGCGTGGGCATAGCGCTGCACAAATCACTCAGGTTTCTAGCACGGTAAAAAAAAATTTATTTAAATTCTTAAAAGTCTGATAAATAAAACCAGTTCTTTCAAGACCACAAGGGAGACAGTTTCTGAGTGTTTTGCCCATGGGGAACAGAAGAGAAAGAAGCAAAGATGGGCATTATGCTAGAGAGCGAGATGGTATGCCAGAGAGCAACATGGTATGCCAGAGAGCAACATGGTATGCCAGAGAGCGAGATGGTATGCCAGAGAGTGACATGGTATGCCAGAGAGCGAGATAGACAGACATCTTGGCAAGTGAGGCCACTCAGCAACCACAGGTAGTTTAGAAAGGAACAAGCATGCAATCAGACAGATCCTTCTGTAGGAGACTGAGACTAAGCCCACGGGGCTCTCCGTCCTTTAGAGAGATGGGTGGAGACAACTTCCTACCCCAGTGGGACAGTCAGGACCAGACAGACACCCCATTTCCAAACAATCTGGCAAAAATAAAACTAAGAGGCAAGCCAGAAGAATTCCAGATAAAACCCACCCAGCAGCCTCAGGACTCAAGTGAAACAGCTCTTTTTTCAATGTCTCAGAACTCTGTTAAAGGGGACCATGTTTTGGAAATGGAAGCTATAAATGCCAGGCAAGACCCAGAGTGAGAAACAAGAGAACACAGACTTAGCAGCCAGCCCCTGCTGGCCTTGAAATGACTATGGCCTTGAACTTGCCTCCACCTCCAGCCTGTGGGGATTGTTTGCTGCTTCAGACTGAGGGCTTCTGGATGTTAGGCAAGCACTCTACACACTGAGTGATGTCCCTAGCCCTGGCTTTTTGCTCGTTTATTTTTATTTTTTGTTTTGAGACAGGGTCTCACTTTGCAACTCAGTCAGTATTCTTCATGTCTCACTCCCTATTCTGCTAGGATTAAAGGCATGAGCCATCATCCACAGGAACATTTTCCTTTAGATTCAGTTTGTGATTTTCACTAGATTTAAATGGGGGTGGGTGGGTAGGGGGGTGAGGGGAAGCAAGGGAGGCACACAGAGAGGGAGATGAGAGAGACTATGGTCTTACGTCCCCATTTGGTAAACACCAACCCTAGGCCACTATCGGACGACTGACTGAGACAGTCCACGGCCAACATGCCACACAGTGGCCGTCACATGATAGAACCAGGCTTTCCTGGGCTCCCATGAAGGACTTGACTGGACATGGTACTGGGACAGAGGACCTGCTGTCATCCTGAGTTGACATTTTCCAGAAAAGATCTCTACGAGGCTATTCTTGCCCTAGTGACACACCAAGAGGTTAAGTTAACAGAGACAGGGCCCAGGAAGGGGACACAGGGTTGCCTTGCTGACGGCGGCTTCTGAGCTTAGGCTGCCTCTGACTGCAAGGGTAACTCAATTAAGGAGACTGTTTTCTTGAGCCCTGGGACTGGGAGGAGAGTGAGGGACTGTAAACTGCAGCTCGGCCACAGGTCTGGAAGCAGTTTCACGGAACCTGCTGGGCTGGGCCACTGTGCTAATCACTTCCTGCAGGCAGCCTCTGCTCACTCACTAATGGGTCTTAATAAAAACTTCCAATTGGGCCAGTAAACCCCTCATTAAGCTGTTTTTAAAGCATGAATTTAAGAGCGGCAAGGGTGAAGGGTCACATGAAGCATTTAATTCACAACGGCTGGCAGGAGGTGCTGCCGTGAAGTGAAACACCCAGGTTCAAGTGTCCCAGTCATATAAACATTCCATGCAGTCCAGGGCCTGCCAAGGACGGTCTGACAGAAGAGGGAACTCTCTACTTGGTAAGAACAAAGCTCCCCAAATTATTAAGAGCTGCATCCACTTAGAAAGACTACAGCTACGGTAGCAAAGGACAGAATTCACAAAATAATCTATGGGTACCATTCTTGCAACGCAGCCTGGGCCCTCCTGGGCTGCATGGGAGCTGTGGTTATTGACATGCCCATCAGCTTCCTGCAGACACCTGGTCTCTCTCCCCTGCAGCTCACCCACTGGCGTGCAGCTTCCTTGGGTCACATGCCTTAGAGCTGTCCCTACACTCCTGCTGTGCTTACAGCTAATGGGTTGTGTGTGATCCAAGGCAGATGCCTCTGTGGGTCCCTGTGCCTGGACACTGTGCCCAGGCAGCTGACACAGCAGAACTTCTGTCCTTGTCCTCATCAGCTGAGGACAAACTAATCACTTATCAGTACGGCTTCTTGCTGAAAGGAGCAACCCAGACTCATTCAAACGTAGTGTCCAGTTCCTATCCTGACTGTGTTACACTGAACATGGAAGGCATGGGGTCTTCTAGAATCTTTTCCTGAGTCGCAGGGACCGTCACACCTGGGATATCCTTAGACTACTAGACATGTGCTGCCCTGAGTGGTGGTGGGGGACCCAGGCTTCTTGTCCCCTCAATCCTGATGGGATACTACCCTCACACAGCAGCTTGGTCCCCCTTTCTTACAGTCACCAGAGACAATGTGGCCTGGAGACACTGAGACCAAACCCAGTGTCCCAAGGGGCCTAGGCAGAGAGAGCAGGAAGTGTGGCCCACACTGTCTGGGCATCACCGGGAAGTCAAGGCCTACCCCCCATTCACCCATCTGGGCCTGGAAGACCTTGCAGAATGGCCCGAGAGCCAAGCGGGAGGAAGCTGTGCTACTTGGCTGGAGTCTGTCATGCTGTCGTCTCACAGGCTCGCCCCAGTCTTCCAGCAGGTGGTTCCTATAACAGGACACTCACAAGTCCCTCTTTTCCCATCATGCCTTTGGAGTCAGAGCAGTCACACTGTTGCTCCTCCCCACCCCACAGCCCAGGCCTAGAGGGAGTCAGTCTGGGAATAAACCTGAGGAAACCCTAAGGATACGACATGGGACTCAAGTCCCAGAGACGAGATGGAAGTCCTCTCTATATAAACTTTCACCCTGAACACAGAGCTTGGCATGGCCTGGAACCCAGGGTAGACAGTGGCCACACTAGGGACAGCAGCCTTGCTAGGGACAGTGGCTGAGCTGGGGATATCGGTCATGCCGAGAGATAGTCATCAGGCTGGGTTCTGCAGTCACACTGGGTACTGCATGTGCTGGGATGGCGCCTGCCAAGAGCAGCCCTGTCCTTCAGGAGACCCTGCTGCTCGGCCTGGTAGGCTACTGCAGTTTCCAAAGCACAAGACAGGGTGAGTTCCAGAAGGCCAGGTGAAGGGACATGAGGAAGAACAGTCCCACTGGAACAGAAGTAGCCTCCATCCGTAGGGCACGGGATAAATTCTTTCCTAACTCAGTCTTTGATCTGCATGTTGCCGAAGCAAGCTGAAAGCAGCGAAGAGTACAGAGCAGATGACCAATGGCATGGGCTCCCTGTGACCCAAAGAACGGCACCAACATACACCCTTAGCTACTCAGAGTTGTACTGTCTGAGATGAAGGAAGGCACTAGAAATGGGACCTCACTGTCTGGGCTTCTTAGCCAAAATCTGCCACTGCCACTGGCAACGTGTGTGGAAGAGGCCAGGCCCCCACATCTCTGGCCAAAGAGGCACTGCTCACCCTTGCCCAGGAATAGGGTGCCCAAAGCCCTTTGCTAGCTGAATAGAGGGTGTTCTCCATGAAGCCCCGGCCAGAGACCCTTCTGGAGTTCATGCCTTTCAGTACCACAGATATTCCAAGCACTCCACTGGTGGCTGGTGCAGCTAAGGGTTGGGCATTTGTACTGATTCAATTTTAACTAATGTAGTAAATTCATGTTAATTCAGTCATAGTGGCACATGCCTGTAATTGGTAGGATGAAGCGGGAGGACAAAGAGTGTGAAAACAGTATGGGGCACACAGTAAGACTCCTACCTCGAAATGAATAAACGAACATACAAATACAGACTTAACGCACACGGAGAGACGGGACTCCAGAAGTGCATTTCAAACCACCATCCGGGTAACAAAGGCCCGCGGAGAACTGCGAGCAGCTCCACACTGAGGCTCTCGGTTCGCTAAAGCCTCCTTGTAAGACGGAGATGACTCTCAGCTAGGGTGATGAGTGGTGCTTACTGTGAGGGCTCTAGCTGGGGTGGGCAGCAACACAGGGCTGGAGAAGAAAAGCCTCCAGGAGGGTCTTTTTACTTTTATACATATGGGAATGTATGTCTGTGTACCATGTGTGTGCAGTGCCCATGGAGGCCAGAGGAGGGCACTGGAGCCTCTGGAACTGGGTTACTGATGGTTGTGACTTCCCAAGCAGGTGCTGGGATTTGAACCCAGGTCTTCTGGAAGAGCAGCCAGAGTTCTTAACCACTGAGCCATCACTTCAGCCCCTCCAGAAAAGTCTAAACCCAGTGCATCAGATGCCTGCCCTGTGCCGCCTCCCGAAATGGGTCTTTGTTTTCTGGAACAGCAAGGGGGAAGATGGAAGACTGGGCTACAGCGATGCCACAGGCTCCCAGGTCCCTGCACAGATGTAAAATGGAGGCTGCTGAGTGCCAGTGGGAAAGAACACAGATGAAAGTCGAGCAGCGGCTTTCTTCTAAGTTCCTGAAGTCACCACCTGGAGGTCTTCCACTGCTCAGCCTCGACAGCTGTGCAGGTAGTGCTCCAAGGTCCTCTATATCTCACCTCCCCCAGAACTCTGGGGATACCCCACTGCCCACGTTCCAAGACAAGGCGGCCACTGCCAAGCACAGGCCTAACCCTAACCCGTGTGTGGAGCACCTGTTACTGCTCATCACGTCTGCCCCGTGACACAGCCTCAGCTCCAAGCAGCTGCTAGCAGTGAGCACCCAGTGTGCCTCAGACTTGATTTTTCCAGCAATTGCCAGAATCTTCTGCACCAAGGAGCAGGGATCCCATCTAGATAGAGGAGTCAGGGCCTCAAGGTTTCAATATTCATAACCGGAGAAAGTAATCTTGTTGCAGTTTCAGATAAGTAAAATTCACTAAGAAAAGCGGGTTTGTTCCCTGAAGCACTGGAGAACACAGGGTTCTCTGGAGGACTTTGATACAAGAATCAAGGAGTAGATATGAATGTCCTGGATCCATTGTGTGCTCAGCCACACCGACACTGCCCGCAGCTGTGTGGGACAGGCCCTATCAGCACATTGGAACAGCTTTGCCCTGCACAGGTATCTGCCTACTCAGGGAACTAAAATTGAAGGGAAACATTTATAGTGGCAGCAGACTGATGCCCTCATGTTTGCCGGTGGACCTCCCTTTCCAGCACAGCAGGGAACACTCAGAAGCTAAGAACACAGGACCTTGGTACTCAGGCCTCATGGCTGAAGCCACACGAGGTCGGCCCAGATACACACACAGCACAAAGGGGCTGAAGCTGGGCCAAGGTGCCTCCCGTGGGGTCCTTAGGCTACAGAACTGCAGGGCAGTAAAGACACTCCTGCCCCCGCTCTTTCAAGACCAGTTTCATCGTGCTCTGTCGCAGAACTTTAGAGTTTGGTCAACTTACAGACATAAGTTCCCAGATTCTCAGGCTTCCCTGCCACTTGGGGGCCACCCGCAGCCACACTCCAGTGACTGTCACCTGGCATGGGCTGGGAGGATCTGAAATGCTTCTCTAGTCAGCACCAGTGCCCTGGACAGTGCTCTCTGCCCTGTCCTTTTCTGTGACTGCACCAATGTGTAGGCCACAGGACACTGTGAGACACACATGGAGGGACCTGCTGCACTTTTTCCAAGTGCCTTCTCTAGTCATCACTCTCAGTGTCTCCATTATTATTATTATTATTATTTTACCCTTTTGAGACAGGGTCTTACTACATAGCCTTGGGTGGACTGGAATTTGCTATGGAGACCAGGGTGGTCTCAAACTCACGGAGCTCTGCCTGCCTCCGTCTCCCTTATGTTGGGATTATAAACGTGCACTACCACACCAGCCACTTTCCCCAAACATTTACTTATTTTTATTTTATGTGTATGAGTGTTTTGCTTGTATGCATTCTCTATGTACCACATACATGCAGTGCCTGCAGAGGCTAGAAGACATTAGATCCCCAGGAACTGGAGTTAAAGGTGGTTGTTAGCTTTCAAGTAGGTGCTTGAAACCAAACCTGCTTCCTTCACAAAAACAGTACGTGCACTTAACCTCTGAGCCATCTCTCCAGCCCCCAGCATCTACATTATTACGAAATGCAGGTGCTACAGGCACCCCAGTACCTCACCTGGAAGCTCCCAGTCCCAACCCACCCTAGCCATTCACTTCTACCAGAGCAGACCTCCAGGACTGGCCAGCCTGCTAACAAACTGTAGAACCACCCCCACGCCCAGAAAGCCAGCAGGAGTGAGATAGCAGCAAGTATTTAAACAATGAGATAAGCCCCCTGAAATTCACAGATATACATACCCCAACATACAAGGCAAGCCCTCGCAGGGTTTTTTTCAGCATGATTGTCACTTACCAAAAGAATACCTAAAACACACACAAAAAAAAGAAAAAAAATTAAAATGTTGGCTTGGTGTTATATGTTAAACTATCATGTTTATCCGAACGGAGCCCACTTGTGAGCTCAGAGCAGCGTAGGGCATGGAGCACTGCTGGAAGGACCTCCTGCCTCCAGGAGGACCAGCCATAGGGCACTGCGTTGGCAAAGCTGGGTGAGAGGTCTGTAGACCAGCAGTTTTTTCCTGCATAAAAACTGATTGTGATTAATTGCCACTGCAAATGTTATACCCTAGGAGCTGAAGCTCTAGGGAGCCTTGACATAACCACTGGAAGGGGGGCCATGACAAAGGAATGCAGCAGTTCCTTTGCCCATTTCTGTTACTTTGAAGTCACACTGGACAGACACTTGGTGCTCTGCCTCTGGTGGTCTGAATGAGAATGGCCCCCGCAGGCTTACACATTTGAATGTTTAGTCACTAGGGAGCAGTGATACTGGGAAGGATTATAAGGATTAGGAGGCGTGGCCTTGCTGGAGGAATTGTGTCACTAGGGTTACTTGGAGTAGGCTTTAAGGTTTCAGAAGCCCATGCCAGGTCATTCTCTCACTCCCTGCCTACAAATCAGGATGTAGCTCTCAGCTACTGCTCCAGTGTTTGCCTACATGCCACCTGGCTTCCCATCATAATGACATTGGCTAAACCAATGAAACTGTAAGCAGTTAAATGCTTTCTCTTAGAAGAGTTGCCATGGTCATGGTGTGTCTTTACAGCAACAGAACAGTGACTGGGACACTAGGCAAGCACTCTGCCACTGAGCTGCAGTCCCAGTGTCCCCAGCCCCGCCATCATCTATATCAAACATGGACACCTACTATATTGTGAAAGACATAGCAGCACAAGCCACACATGATGAACCCTAAAACACCATGCTGGGGGGGAAGCCAGACACAAAGCCACACACTATGGGGTTTTGTTCACAGGAAATGCC
The DNA here is from genome assembly GCA_004026605.1 of Ondatra zibethicus. NCBI lineage: Eukaryota > Metazoa > Chordata > Mammalia > Rodentia > Cricetidae > Ondatra > Ondatra zibethicus. The sequence continues at coordinate 48,278 of PVIU01002616.1, read as the reverse complement.
TGGGGCATTTAAGCACCATGGGTGTAAATGTAAAGCCAAGAGCTGTTGAAGGAGTGAGCTGATAGGCTAAGACACAGGGTTCTCTTGTGGTGATGAGAATGGTTCAAACTTCATGGCAAGATTTTTAGAATACTGAAAACATAAAACCACGGACTTGTAAAATTTATTTATTGTTTGTTTACTCCATTTTGAGTCAGTTTCGCTCTCTAGGCCAGGGTGTCCTGGAACTCCCTGTGCAGTTCTCCTGCCTGACCTGAGCCTCCCTAGTGCTGGGATTACAGTGCATATGCCATACTCAGCTTGACTTGTACACAGTAAGTACTTAAATTTTACAGTGTATGAATTACATCTCAATAAAGAAGAAAAACTGGATGGAATGTGTGCAAATGAAAGGTAAGAGCCTGAAGCCGGATGGTGGTGGCGCACGCCTTTAATCCCAGCACTCGGGAGGCAGAGGCAGGCGGATCTCTGTCAGTTCGAGGCCAGCCTGGTCTACAAGAGCTAGTTCCAGGACAGGCTCCAAAGCAACACAGAGAAACCTGTCTTGAAACTCCTCCCCCCCCCCAAAAAAAAAGAAAGAAAGAAAGGTAAGAGCCTGAGATTTGCCATGGGGTCTGGGCTCACTGAGTGGGCCCACAGCCTGGTGGTTCTAAAACAATGATTCTCAGCCTGGGAGAGTACATATTGTTCTCCGATAAAATAATAATGCCTGGGGCTTGGTTGTATTTCTTTGTTTTACCAGATGCTGGAAGCAGTGAGAACATCCGTGAGCATGGTACCACATGTCCATAGAGGATATATTTATGTGGACAGCACACTTGTTCGCTCATACTCACTGCTAACCCAAGAAATACCCTACGTGAGTGATGTCTCTGGACAAAGAACAGGAGAGGCCGTGGGTGAGGCTGGAGGGTGGTTCATGGGTAAGAGCATGAGAACCTAAATCAAAGCTGGGCGGGCCTTTATGTGTCTGTAACCCGGCACTGTGGGGCAGGCGGATCCCAGGGGCCGGCCGGCCAGTCTAGCTGAGATGGTGGGTCGACAGTTCCATCTGGCCTCCCCACACCACTCTTTCTTAAGTTGCTTTTGTGAGGAATTTTGTCAAAGCAAGGAGAAAAATAATCAATACAGGTACTAAGCCCCTCATCTACTTCCCATGTGTTCACAGAGACACTGATCGCCATGTCCACAGACTTCTCCAGCATGCTCTTCTTTGGTCTATAATCTCTCTGACCTTGGTGGTCCTATAAGCTCCATCAACACTTCTTGTTCTACAGGCCACCATCAGGGCAAGGTTTGAGCCATTGCCACAGCGTGGCATCTGGCATAGGCTGGTAAGACTCTTTTCAGTAAGGTAGAAGGGTGGTGTTTCAAAGTCAAGTTTCTCCAAACTCCATGCTCCCTCTGGCTGCCCAATGACTGCTGTCTCCATCTCTTCAAACCTCATGGCTCAAGCGAACTGGCAGCATATTCTCAAGGGGATATATATCTCCAAGCACAATCACGCATTTTATTCCCCAAAGACAAAAGCCAGAGTTTGGTTGAGTGGTAACAGCAACCTCTACTACCAAGGCTAAGCACTCAGTAATGTACCCCTGAACAAGTTCACTCTGGCACTTCAGTGGCCAGGAGGTAGGTATATATCCACAGGGCTAAGAGGCAGGCTCTACTTACCAGATCTGCCCTACGTTGACCAGGGACATGTAGAGGGCCCAGAGGGTAGCCATGAGTATCATGTTGGCACAGCCAGTCACCAAGACAAAAGAGGAGAGGCCCAGCCCCAGAAGAGCAAGAAGGTCCAGGTTGAAGTTCATGTGTGACCAGTCCAGCAGCCACATGATGGTTGGAGTAGAGCTCCAGGCGTCCCAGCCAACCCTGCCCTGGAAGTGCTGCTGGACATTCTTCAGGTACAGTCTGCAGGGCAGCAGGCCCCGGTCACCGATGAGGGCCTTGTTCTGATTGAACGCCACCAAGAAGGCCACAACTGGAAGACATACAAATGCAATTGTGAGTAGGAGAAAGATCACCACTCCATGGGCCCAGGGGATGAAAGCAGAGCTGGATTCCTGTGGGAAGAGGAAACGACTCATCAGCCCTCAGGAGAAGGAGTGATGCAGGAAGGAATAGGACTCCATGGACAGAGGGGACACAGGGAAGAACAGGCCTCCACGGGCACAGAAAGCCCTTCTGGGTTAATGGGATATAAAGAGGCTACAGTTCTATGGACATAATGGTGTATGACAAGGAAACGGCTCCATAGAAAGAAGAGAACAAGGCCCAGTTTCTCTTTTTATTTTTTTTAAGTTTTTAATTTTTTTGTTTTTTTTTAATTGTTTTTATTGCGTTATACATTTTTCTCTGCTCCACTCCTTTCCTCCCCTCCCCCCTTCTACCCTCTCCTGTGACTCCCATGCTCCCAATTTAGTCAGGAGATCTTGTCTTTTTCTCCTTCCTATTTAGATCCATGTATGTCTCTCTTAGGGTCCTCTTTGTTGTCTAGGTTCTCTGGAGTTGTGGACTGTAGGTTGCTTTTTCTTAGCTTTATGTCTTTAAAAAGCCACTTATAATTAATCCCAGCACTCGGGAGGCAGAGGCAGGCGGATCTCTGTGAGTTTGAGACCAGCCTGGTCTACAGAGCAAGTTCCAGGACAGGCTCCAAAGCCACAGAGAAACCCTGTCTCGAAAAACCAAAAAAAAAAAAAGCCACTTATAAGTGAGTACATATTATATTTGTCTTTCTTTCTGGGTCTGGCTTACCTCACTCAATATGGCTTTTTGTAGATTCATCCATTTGCCTGCAAATTTCAAGATGCCATTACTTTTCACCACTTAGTAGTACTCCATTGTGTAAACGTGCCACATTTTCTTTATCCATTCTTCAGCTGAGGGACATCTGGGTTGTTTCCAGGTTCTGGCTATTACAAACAATGCTGCTATGAACACAGCTGAGCACATGTCCTTGTGGTATGATTGAATATCCTTTGGATATATACCCAAAAGTGGTATTGCTGGATCTTGAGGTAGATTGTTTCCTAATTATCTGAGAAATCGCCATACTGATCTCCAAAGGGGCTGTACCAGCTTGCACTCTCACCAGCAATGGAGGAGTGTTCCCTTTACCCCATATTCGCTCCAGCATAAGCTGTCATCAGTGTTTTTGATCTTGGCCATTCTGACAGGAATAAGATGGAATCTCAGAGTTGTTTTAATTTGCATTTCTCTGATGGCTAAGGATGTTGAGCATTTCCCTAGGTGTCTTTCAGCCATTTGATATTCGTCTATTTAGAGTTCTCTGTTTAGGTATGTACCCCATTTTTTATTGGATTATTTGTTATTTTGATGTCAAGTTTCTTGAGTTCTTTGTATATTTTGGAGATCAGTTCTCTGTCCAATGTGGGGTTGGTGAAGATCTTCTCTCATTCTGTAGGCTGCTGTTCAGTTTCTATCTCTTGCTGTGATAAACACTATGACCCAAAGTAACTTAAGGGAGGAAAGGACTTATTTTAGCTGACAGCTCCAGGTCACAGGCCATTAAAGAACTCAAGCAGAAACAATGAAGGAACCTTATTTACTGGCTCATACTCAGCTATCTTTCCTGTACAGCCCAGGAACACTTGCCTTGGGATGGTACCACCTACATCAGGTTGGGCCTCCTAATCAAAGACAATGCCCCACAGACATGCCCACAGGTCAGTCTAATGGAGCAATTCTTCAACTGAGATTACTTCTTTCTAGGGGACTTTAGGTTAAGTCAAACTGACAATAAAAAGCAGGGCAGGACGCAACCAGGAAATAGCCCCATTGACATAAGCAGATACAAGCAGGAACGGTCCTCATGGGCAATGCATGTTTCTCACCAGAGGCAGCACACATGGTTTGGCACCTGTGTGGTTTGAATGAGAAATGTCCTCTATAATCTCAGGCATTGGAACACGTAGTTCCCAGTTTTACGGGAGGTTTAGGCAGTGCAGCCTCGTTGGAGAAAGCATGCCACTGGGGAGGGGCTCTGAGATTGAAAGTCTCCCATATTTCCAGTTCACGCTCTCTGCTTTCGGCTTGTCACTGAAAATGTGAACGCTCAGCTTCTTGTTCCTGCTGCCATGCATGTACTGTGCTGTCACGCCTCCCCACCACGATGGATTCTTATCTCTTTTTCTTCTCTAAGCTGCCTTGGTCACAATATTTCATCACAGCAGAAAAGTAACACAGCACCCAAGCTTCACACAAGCCTCAGACACTCGCTCAGGATCTTGGGGGCTCTGTAGCCCAGCCTGGAGAAAGCATGCTGTGTGCACATATGTGTACTATGTCTGCTCTCACATGATTGACATCGCTTATGTAAGCCTGGGCCTGGTTACATGTGAACACTCGGATGTCCTAGTGTCGTGGCTCCATCCATAGCACTGCTTCCCCAGAGCCAGCAGCTGTAACAGTCCAATCCAAGCTCAGACTTCTAGGATCCTCCCTCTACAGGGCACTTTCACTTCTGGGGGTATCCTCATTGTGTGTGCCAAATGTGTGTGGGGAGGGTAGAATAAAGAGACAAAAGGAAAGGAAGTAAAATGAAGGCCACAGACAGGGAAGAAAGAAATGTCTTTATTAGCAAATGACAGCCTATGCAGGAAAACCCAAAGGCCCTACAAAAACAAGATAAAACTGGCAACTTTCAGAACTAATAAGTGAGTTTATCTAGATCATGTCCCAAGGGATGGGACACAAGGTCAGAACAGAAGAGTCAACTGTGTTCTTATGAACAAATAAAGAAGAGCTGGTTCTTCGAGAAAATCAGCAAAACAGACAAACCTTTATCCACACTAACCAAAAGGCAGAGAGAGAATATCCAAATTAATAAGCCCAGAAATGAAAAGGGGAACATAACAACAGACACAGAGGAAATCCAGAGAATCATCAGGTCATACTTCAAAAACCTATACTCCACAAAACTGGAAAACTTAAAGGAAATAGACAATTTCCTGGATAAGTATCACTTACCAAAATTAAATCAAGACCAGATAAGAAAATTAAGTAAACCTATAACCACTAAGGAAATAGAAACAGTCATCAAAAGTCTCCCAACTTAAAAAAGCCCAGGGTCAGATGGTTTCAGTGCAGAATTCTACAAGATTTTCAAAGAAGAACTAATACCAATACTCCTCAAATTGTTCCACACAATAGAAACAGAAGGGACACTGCCAAACTCCTTTTATGAAGCTACAGTTACCCTGATTCCTAAACCACACAAAGACACTACTAAGAAAGAATAACAGACCAATCTCCCTCGTGAACATTGATGCAAAAATATTCAATAAAATACTGGTAAACCGAATCCAAGAACACATCAGAAAAATCATCTACCATGACCAAGTAGGCTTCATCCCAGTGATTTATGGATGGCTCAACACACGAAAATCTGTCAATATAATCCACCATATAAACAAACTGGAAAAAAAAACACATGATGATCTCATTAGATGCTGAAAAAGCCTTTGACAAAATTCAACACCTGTTCGTGATAAAAGTCTCAGAGAGAGCAGGGATACAAAAAACATACCTAAACATAATGAATGCAATATACAGAAAGCCAACAGCCAACATCAAACTAAATGGAGAGAAGCTCAAAGCAATCCCTCTGAAACCAGGAACAAGACAAGGTTGTCCAGTCTCTCCATATCTATTCAATATAGTTCTTGAGGTCCTAGCTAGAGCAATAAGACAACAAAAGAAGATCCAGGGGAAACAAATCGGAAAAGAAGAAGTCAAACTCACTATTTGCTGATGATATGATAGTATACATAAGTGACCCCAAAAATTCTACCAGGAAACTCCTACAGCTGAAAAAACACCTTCAGTAATGTAGAAGGATACGAGATTAACAACAACAAAAAAAAGATCAGTAGTCCTCCTTTATACAGATCATAAACGGGCTGAAAAAGAAATCAGATAAATATCACCTTCACAATAGCCACAAAAAAAAAACCCATAAAATATTTTTGGGAAACTCTAACCAAACACGTGAAAGACCTATATGACAAGAACTTTAAGTCTTTGAAGAAAGAAATTGAATTTCCAGAAAATTCCAGAAAATGGAAAGATCTCCCATGCTCTTGGGTAGGTAGAATAAATATAGTAATTTGGCAATCTAACCAAAAGCAATCTACAGATTCAACGCAATGCCCATCAAAATCCCAGCAAAATTATTCACAGACCTCGAAAGAACAATATTCAACTTCATATGGAGAAAAAAAAAACAGAATAGCCAAAACAATCCTGTACAACGAAGGAACTTCTGGAGGCATCACAATCCCTGACTTCAAACTCTACTACAGAGCTACAGTAATGAAAACAGCCAAGTTTTGACATAAAAACAGATAGGAGAACCAATGAAATTGAACCAAAACCCAGATATCAATCCACACACCTACAAATACCTGATTTTTGACAAAGAAGCTAAAAATATAAAATGGAAAAAAGAAAGCATATTCAACAAACAGTGCTGGAATAACTGGATATCAACATGTAGAAGAATGCAAATAGATCCATATCTATCCCCATGCACAAATCTCAAGTCCAAATGGATCAAAGACCTCAACATAAAACCAACCGCACTGAACCTCATAAAAGAGAAAATGGGAAGTACACTTGAAAGTATTGGCACAGGAGACCACTTCCTAAGTATAATACAGTAGCACAGACACTGAGAGAAACAATTAATAAATGGGACCTCCTGAAACTGAGAAGCTTCTGTAAAGCAAAGGACACAATCAACAAGACAAAACAGTAGCCTACAGAATGAGAGAAGATCTTCACCAACCCCACATTGGATAGAGAACTGATCTCCAAAATATACAAAGAACTCAAGAAACTTGACATCAGAATAACAAATAATCCAATAAAAAAATGGAATACAGACCTAAACAGAGAACTCTCAACAGAGGAGTCTAAAATGGCTGAAAGACACCTAGGGAAATGCTCAACATCCTTAGCCATCAGAGAAATGCAAATCAAAACAACTCTGAGATTCCATCTTATTCCTGTCAGAATGGCTAAGATAAAAAACACTGATGACAACTTATGCTGGAGAGGATACGGGGTAAAGGGAATATTCCTTCATTGCTAATGGGGGTGCAAACTGGTACAGCCACTTTGGAAATCAGTATGGCAATTTCTCAGATAATTAGGAAATAATCTACCTCAAGACCCAGCAATACCACTTTTGGGTATATACCCAAAGGATACTCAATCATACCACAAGGACATGTGCTCAGCTGTGTTCATAGCAGCATTGTTTGTAATAGCTAGAACCTGGAAACAACCCAGATGTCCCTCAACTGAAGAATGGATAAAGAAAATGTGGCACGTTTACACAATGGAGTACTACTAAGTGGTGAAAAGTAATGGCATCTTGAAATTTGCAGGCAAATGGATGAATCTAGAAAAAAAACCATATTGAGTGAGGTAATCCAGACCCAGAAAGACAAATATAATATGTCTCACTCATAAGTGGCTTTTAGACATAAAGCTAAGAAAAAGCAACCTACAGTCCACAACCCCAGAGAACCTAGACAACAAAGAGGACCCTAAGAGAGACATACATGGATCTAAATAGGAAAGAGAAAAAGACAAGATCTCCTGAGTAAATTGGGAGCATGGGGGTAGAAGAGGAGAGGGGAGGAAGGGAGTGGAGTAGAGAAACCCTGTCTGGAAAAAAAAAATACTATAAGATGGTTCCATCTGTGGGAAACTTCAAGACACAGGACAAAGAAAGAAGTGTCAGAATGTGTGGGGAACTAAACCATGTCCATGGGCCATAGAGCTACACTCTCCATTTAACCCACTGAGTCACCAATCTCAATTAAACAGCGAGAGCTCCTGCAGAATTTGACAAGCTGACTCCAACAGCGTATGTGAAAAGGCAAAGGGAAGAGCTACAGTAATTAGAGGAGGGATAGCGGGCAGCAGTCTGGCTAATCACCTCCAGGACTCTCACTGTACAAACCTACACTAACAAAGGTAAGGAGAATGGTAAGATAATGATAACGATGCCACAGACATCAGTGGCGGGGAGCAGAGCGCCCAGCAGTAGATCCACGAAGATCACAAAGTTGCAGAAGCAATATGCTGAGAACCTCTGGTCAACAGCTGCATTCTAACTGCTATGGTCTGAACATGGCTTGACGCCAAGATTTCCTCAGACTCAGGTCTATTCCTCAGCGTGGCAGTGTTGGAGGGCCTTTCAGATGGGGAACCTAGCAGGAGGTCTCGAGACTACCCCTACTCTATTATCTTGAGTCAGATCACTGATGCCATCAAGGTGCCATCCATTAAAAGATGACTTAGTGGAGGGCCCTCATCAGAGCTACCACCACGGTGTATGTACCTTAAGCTCCAAACTGAGCAAATGCACATCCATACCCAGGCCCATGTGATAGGACCAAAAGCAAGCTAATACCAAATCTATGTGCAAAAAAGATGGCCTCAGACTTCACACCTTACATAAAAATTAATCTAACGGTCCACAGACTAAATGTGGTATAGATAAAAGTCAAACTATTAGAAGCTAATATAAAAGAAAATCGAGGCTGGGCCCGGCACCTCACACTTATCAACCCAGCACTCGGCACTGAACTGTGGGCTCAAAAACAGAAAAGAAAGAAGGGAAGGAAGGGATAGCCTACATCACTTGAGTTTAGTAGAAAGTTTTTAGATAAAATACTTAGTCCATGGACTTCATGAAAAAAAAAAACCCACCTTAAATTTGCAAAAGAAACTTCAAAGAAAATGAAAAGATGAGGCACAGACTGGAGGGAAAGGCTTGCAACCATGCATCCGATAAAGGATTAGCATTAAAGAACTCCTAAAACCTTGGCAAGAAGACCCAAAAGGGGTAAAAGATGTGAAGAGGTACTGAGAGCACACAAGACATCTGACAAGCAGCTGGGAAAATACATGCAGTGTCACCATCACTGGGGAACACCAACAAAACTGGCGAGGTTCTGGGCATGGTGGTGCATGCTTGTAATCTCAGCACTCGGGAGACAGAGGCAGGAGGATCAGCAGTTCAAAGTCACCTCAACTATAGCAAGTTCAAAGCAAGTCAGGATACATGAAGCAGTTTTTTGACCAACCAACCAACCAAACAACCAACCAAACAAACAAACAAACAAAAGGCAAAAGTCTGGAAAAACCTGGCCATGCAAGTGCTCTGAAGGCTCCCAAGCCACAGGATTGCTCATCACCTTGGCAGAGAAAGTGCAAAACAACAGAGCCACTATTGTGGAAGATAGGCAGAGTGCTGTGCAGTTACACACAGACCAATGGAGCCTGCACAACCCACCATGACGCTCTTGGGTATCCACCCAAGTGAACTGGAGACTTACACTCACTAAAACTTCCACAACATGTTCAGAGTAGTTTGTTAGTAATTACCAAAAACTGGACACAGCCAAGATGCCTCTCTAGGTGGCCGTAAGCTGCCCCATTCAGACAGTGGGATGGCACTCCTGGGTAAAAATGCAGGAGCTATTGATTTAGCAACAGTATGGATGGGCAGTAAATGCAACTTGTTCAGTTAAGAGTCTACACTCTGGCTGCAGACTGTAAGGCTCTACTCACAAGGCATCCTGGAAAATGCAAAGCCATTGACACTGATTACAGTAGGCTTGGGGGATGGGGGGAGGGGCTGCCTACTTGAAATTTGAATTTGAAATTTACACCCTGGCGATGCTGAAGCATGCATGGGCAGCCCGTATATGGCGGTTCTGTTGAACTTGTCCATAATGGGTTTCATGGTCTAAGTTGGTGAGGATGACTGACCAAGTCTCTTCCTCAAGATCTCATTAGAGATGATTGTGAACCACCATATGGTTGCTAGGAATTGAACTCAGGACCTTTGGAAGAGCAGGTAGTGTTCTTAACCGCTGAGCCATCTCTCCAGACAGCACCATGCATTTGGCAAAATCTACAAGACAGCATTAGCACCAAACTCAAAAAAACAAAACAAATGCCAGGCAGTAGTTTCGCACACCTTTAATCCCAGCACTTGGGAGGCAGAGACAGGCGGATCTCTGTGAGTTTGAGGACAGCCTGGTCTACACAGCGAGTTCAGGACAGGCACCAAAAGCTACATAGAAACCCTGCCTTAAAAAACTAAACAAAACAAAAAAAAAACCAGGAAGCTGAGGCAAGTGGGGGACATAGACTGTGACTATAACAGCCAACTCCCTAACACGCTGATATGACCTTCCTGATAGAGATGCTGAGATGTCTTCAGGGACAAGGACGAAGGAATCATGCCAAGACGGTGCTCTGGCTAGCTCTGTCCCCACGAGTCTAAGTGAGCACACACAGGGTGCGGGAAGAGAGTCCACAAGGGACGCACACAGCCTCAGGTAGCCAGGGGTGAGGCTAAGCATGGCCTGTGTGCCAATCAGAAGCTAACACTCCATTTAGTGTGGTCACAGTGAGACAGAGGCAATCACATATGGACACGATGCCCTGGTTCTAGCAAAACCAGTTCTGCCCACCATGAAGGCTGCAGCAGACACTTAACAGCCAGCCTGGGGATTCCCATGTCATTCTCTACCCAAAGAAATGGGGCTTCTTGGAAAAGCAATTGCCCCTAGAGCTGGGCAGGAGACCAGACAAGACCCAGACCTGTAAGCTAGAAAGTGAGGGGACACCCTAGCCACTGAGAAAGGCACATGAGAGGGAACAGTCATCAGTGACCACAGCTGAGGCAGTCAAAGGGCACCAACTGCTCAGAAGCCTAGAGAGGTATAAACCCGACGGGAAGGAGTCCTTAGCAATGCACCCATTCAGTGAAGACACCGAGGATCCACATCTTCCTCCAAGAGGAACTCTTACGGAGTAACTGCAGGTATCGCTCCTTAATCGGGGATGGGGTCCCTCTCCCCTCGAGTATAAACTAAGAGACCGGCAAGGATACACATCCTGCAGACACACCTTAACCAGATGACACAGGATAGTGTGGGTGTCGGGTGAGTGCGACAAGAAAACTCCACAGTGGGAGAATCGTCCCCAAACCGATCATCTCGAGTCTGGCCAGCAGGAATCACTGGACAGACCGGAGGCATGTTTAACAGAGCATGTAGCCAGAATTGCTCCACATGGTCAACCAAGAGGGCATTTGGAAGACACCAACTAGGAAACCAAAGAGACAAAAACTGATGCGATAGGCTCCCCAGGATGGTCCTGGGCTTTGGTGACTCCACAGTGTGTTGACTGGCTAAGTTAGCTCCTTCAAAGTCAGCTACCAGTCACTCAGGACATAAAAGTACGAGGACTGGGCTCCGTATTCTTTAGCCCAGGAGACTCCTGGAATTACCAGAGCCCCAGCACAAGGCTTCCCATGGCCCTGCCTTCACCGCAGAACAGAAGGATCCATGTCCAACTGCCACTGCCTCTCCAGAAGATATTCACAGCCCATAGCTACACAGGCAGCACCAGCTGCTTCTGAGACAGCAGGAAGGTGTGTACGTGGGTGCACACACAGGTATGAGACGCTCCAGCAGATTGGCACACAGGTGCACCGGCAGGCAGAGAGGGTGGAGAAGGAACCTACTCAGCCAGCTCACCCAAGCACCATCCTCACCACACTGGGCACACCGCTTTCCACGCAGAGCCCTCAGCTGGGAGCTACAGTACTGGATGCCCTTTTCAAAGTGCAATTCCTAAAAGAGAAAGGAGACCTGGTACCCCCAGCTCATCACCTTCAGAAAGTGACCCTAAGGCAAGTGGCACAGGAGGCTACTTATGTGCCAGGAAGCAATGGCAATAAATGGGCTTGCAAAAAGGAAGTCCTATGTGACTGTCAACTCCTTCAACAGCTGAGAGGAGAGAAAGAACACTTAAAACATCAAATACCTCAAAGCAGAACCAAGCACCTAGTCTCAGGCATGCCCAGCTGCTGTGGGACAACGGTCTTGTACCCTGTAAAGATTCGTCAGTTGTATTGCTTTAATAAAATGCTGATTGGCCAGTAGCCAGGCAGGACGTATAGGTGAGGCAACCATGCAGGAAGTACAGGTGGGGCAATGAGAACAAGAGAATTCTGGGAGGAGGAAAGGCGCAGTCTGCAGTCGTCACCCAGACGCAGAGGAAGCAAGATGTGACTGCCTCACTGATAAAAGGTACGAAGCCATGTGGCTGACACAGACAAGAATTATGGATTAATGTAGGATGTAAAAGTTAATAAGAAGCCTGAGCTACTAGGCCAACCAGTTTATGATTAATGCAAGCCTCTGTGTGTTTCTTTGGGACTGAATGGCAGTGGGACCAGGTGGGACAGAAACCTCTGTCAACACTCAGCTCCCAAGGAGGAAATCCCAAATCACCTTTAAGGAGGGCCTATAAAGACATCGACATCCCAAGTGGAATGTGCCCTTGTGAGAGACCCTGGGTTCAATTTGCAGGACATGCTCATTCTCTCTCTCTCTCTCTCTCTCTCTCTCTCTCTCTCTCTCTCTCTCTCTCTCTCTGTCTCCATGTGTCTCTGTCTGTGCGAGAGAGAGAAGAAAGAAAACTGAAAACGAGGTCTCTCTTCTCTCTCCTTTTCAGACAACCTGCTATAATGCTGTCAGACAACCCAGAAACGCTGTCTGCTGCTGCTCTTGCTGACTGTGGCCAAACCCCAGGCCTTAGCACCCCAAACAAGATATCACCACAATGTAGCTCTCATCCTGGGCTCAGACTCCAGACTCTCTGCCTTTGCCTTTCCAGTGCAGGGATTATAGGCAGCAGATGTATTTGACACAATATGCATAAGGAAAGACCTGTAGAGCCCACTCTTCCTCTATCTCAGAATGCACTTGGCTGTACTTAATTACAAGTCTTTCCATAGTAGAAGTATTGCCAATTCAACATTCAGGCAACACAGCTGGACAGCCTGCCACTTTGAAGGGACTTCAGAGTATAGCTCATAGTCCAGTGAGACCTAGAACCTTTTAGAAGCAACTACATTTAGGGCTGCTGCTTGCCCAGGGCCATCACTGTTAGGATTCAGGCATTATGCTGGCTTCTGTCACCTGGCAGGATGCACTCTGGCAGCACTCTGGCAAGCCCAGGCTCCTATGGCTGCTACGTCAGGTGCAAAAAGGTCCCTTAAGAGATAAGCTCCACCTACTCCTGCTCTCTTCTTGCTGTTCTTCTGAAGAAGCAAACAACTCTCTCTCTCTCCCCCCCCCCTTCCCCTTCCCTCTTCTCTCAATATACTCTCCATGTAAGCTCTTTATGCATGACATATTTAGGCTTTCACCTGCCTCCAAGGCCCCTCCCGCCTAGAACAATGACAACCAAGAAAACCATGACACAGGAAAATGGGAAACCTAAAAAGTGCATCTACCCCAAGTACACATGAGGTAAGAAAGAACAGAACATCACGTAAACACGCTGAGCAGCAGCTGGAAATATCTGCCTTCTGCCTCAGGCTGAAGCTTCAGCTCCTGGACTGACCAAAGGCAGCATTGCTCATCCAAGAGCCTGTGAGCCTATCTGCAGCAGAGCGTCCTCAACACAAAGTCACCAGCGGCCACTGTTTTTTCCAATATCCGCCTTGAAGACTCCCTTCATCTTGCTCTGAGTGTGCCAGTACCAACTTCCCTGTGATTCCTTAGTATTGCATGGGATAGAACAACGTAAGTCTGGGTGTTCTTTCCTGCTAACTCTAAAGAATGAGTGGAACCAGGCAGATGACCCCAGAGGGACCATTTGTTTAAGAACTCTAGTTCTCTGCACCAGGAAGTGACCAGGCTGTCACACATGTCAAAAATGCACATGAACCTGACTCCTCCACAGGAGAGCCACATGGACACAGCCTAAAGCCTCAGAGGGAACTCTTCCTAAAAATGCCCAGTGTGCACCATGCGCAAGCCAGGCAAGATGACTGGCCCATCAAGCACAGCCGTTCCAGCCCTGCCCTGCCCTGGCATACTTACCACTTCTTAGCTTCCCCTCCTCACTAAAATGCTAGGTCACGTACCAGTGTTCGCATGGTCCCAGGGCCACCCCTCTAGTTAACAGGAATCAGGGTGAGGATTTGAAATCCACAGATGCTTCCACTGGCCAGGTTTTGATCATGAACTCTGTGTGATGGCCGCAGGAAGGCCGGTCCCATTGTGAGTAGGACAAGCTCTCAGCCACAGTTGGACAGTTGGGGGGCTTAGGCTTCAACTATAGTGAGTCATTCAGAGCTGGCCCTATATGACATCTCCTGGCTCACTTCCTCTATGGGTGGGAATAACAGACGAGTAAAGAAGCAGCAGTGCCCAGTGTAGTGGCGCACACCTTTAATCCCAGTACTCTTGGGCACAGCAGGCGGATCTCTGTGAGCTTGAGCCCACCCTGGTCTTTAGAGCGAATTCTGGGGCAGCAAAAGCTATGCAGGGAAATCCTGTCTCAAACAAAGCGGGGCGGTGGTGGCGCACACCTTTAAGCCCATCACGAGGGGGGGGGGCAGCGGATCTCTGTGAGTTCGAGGCCAGCCTGGTCTACAGAGTGAGTTCCAGGACAGGCTCCAAAGCTACGCAGAAAAACCCTGTCTCGAAAAACAAAACAAAACAACAACAAAAAAAAAAAAAAGGAAAAGAAACATCAGCATGACCACCAGTCCCCTCGGTTCTGCTTTTTCTGAAATGAAGGAAGCTCCTTAAGATTTCCTTAGGCTCAGGCGGGTGTGGGATGTTGCAATGGGCTGTGAAGGCCTGCAGAGCCAGATCCTAGGCAGAACCCGGGAGTCCCTCCAGAGCTAACCTGGCTTTACCTTAGGAGCAAGCACACACTTCTAGCCCGCCAAGGAGTCTAGCTAGACCCTTGGCTCTTTGCCAGGCGCCCTTCCAAGCTGTCCCAGGTTGGAGCTGCCGCACCACCTTTGGGTCCATTGGGGGGTTGGTTGACAAGGCAAAAGTGGCAAAGCTACGTCTAAGCTGCAGGTTAAAGACCCTCATCTCCCCTAGGCCTTCGGGACAGAATTGCATAGCACTGTCTCGCCACTCCAAGGGTTCAGAATGGTGAGGGAGAGTGCGTGGGGATGCCTTTGCCTCTAAACCTGTGCTAAGTGGGGCTGCGTCGAGGCAGGTGGGGTTGAGGTTCCAGGGACACGCCGTGGGACCTGACATAACTTTAGGCACCCACGGGGTCGGAAGTAAGAAGGCGGGTCCAGAAGCTCGCAGAAGGGCAGCACGGTTCGGGTAGTGCAGAGTCCTAGAAGCATACAGAGGGGCAAACGGGAATCCGGAAGCGAGCAAGGGTTGGGATAGGTCACAGGATGCCGGCGACAGCCCGCGCCCACCGGACACTCACAGTAAATGAAAGCGAGGGCCCGCAGGAGCACGACTCTGGTCAGCCAGAAGGTGCCAGTGCGCAGCCGGGCTGGAGAGCCCACGGGATCTCGAGCAGCCGTGGGTGGCGACGCTGGCTTCTGATCCACATCGCCGACCTTCCGTTTCCTCAGCGACCCCTCGGGCGCAGCCATTACCAGGCTATCTGGGCGCATGCGCACGGAGGTCCCGCCCACACTTCTGGAAAGTCACACAGGCTTCCCTGGACGACACTCCTACCCACTTGCAGCCAAAGCCCACGCGCCACGCCCTCCCTGGGAGGTCTCGCCTAGCGGTGGCGTTTTGTGCAGGCTTCAGTTTATGCAGAGGGACAGGCGTCAGGTGAAGAAGCGACTGGAAGGAGCCAGTGAACCGCCGCGGCCTGGGTGCGGATCCCCACTCTGTAGCAGGGATGACCAGGCCTGTGGCAGCAGCAGAACAGGTCCTTCACCCTGCGCTCTCAGACTGCCCACCGCCAAGAAGGCGCAAAGCATACTTTTCGACAGTTGGCAGGAACAAACCTGAAAAATCAGCCTGGAGCCTCCAATTTCCTATCCTAACTAAATCTCCTTTTCTGTGATCCCAAAGACCCCAGTAGACAGGTGGCACTCCTAGGAGGATCTGGGAATGGGTCTCAAGCTATGTATGTGGCCAGAGGGCCATCAAGGATTCAGAAGGGAAGAATTTACCGACCAGTGGCCCGAGCAGAATCCCAAGGAGACACACACCTGCAACTCTGCTTTTATATTTTATTTTTTATTTTATTTTATTTAGTAGCTCACAGTGGCCTTGAACTGTATAGTCCAGGATGACAACAAACAAATAATCCTCACGACTCTGTCTTCCTCAGTGCTGGTATTACAGGCCACATGCTTGATAGCAACTCTGCTTCTTCGTGTTAGGCGCCACTCGGGCCCTGCACACAAATGATACTGGAGAGGTGCTCTGCAGCAGGAGAAGGGGTGTGTGCAGGGCAATGGTTCCACCAGCCCAGGGGTTCTCCGGCAAGCTACAGGGCTCTTGGCACAGCTGGGGGAGTTGTGGGATTTCCTTCATTCCTCTTTCAGACTCTTTATGTCTTAGAGATCTTGTGCCTTATCTTGTGAATTACCTCTTCTGTTTTCAACAATCTGTCTTTAGTATCTCACTTTTGCTCTTGCTGTTTTGACATATAAATTACCAATGTTTGCATCGTCAAACAACCCATTAGTGTTTATGCCTCCATAGCCACGATGAACATCTCCTGGGTAAGGACCGGTGTGCAGCTGCTAGGACTCTTCCCAGCCTCCAGTCTCCCTGACACTGGAGTACTAGCATATAAATACATCCTATAAAGTGTTTGCTTTTTTAAGTTTCCTTTTCATTTTCTTCAGAAACACTCCCTTGGGAGCCCAGCTGTGAAGTATGTCCCATACAGATGTTGCAATGGATAAGACAAATACTTCCCACCTGCCAGGCCTCCCATGGGCCAGCATCTGCCCAAGGTCTCAAACTTTAGAGATTAAGGAAGAAACCTGTGTATCCTATCTCCAGGTCCTTCACTAGGAACCCTTACCCCTGCCTCTCCTTCTCACTGGCATGGGCCAGGCTTGGGATGGGCCAGCAGAGTCATTTGGGGAAGTCAGTTCAGGCCTGCACAGCTTCCCCAGGTCATTTCTGGAAGCCAGCTCCGCGCGGGGGATGGAAGGAGAGGAAGGGCTGCTCTACCATCAGGTGCGACCCTGGGTGCTGCTGCTCAGGTGGGGACCACCCTCACAAAGGGCCCTTTGTCCTCAGCTTCCCCTTGCAGTGGTAACATTGTCCTCCCCGCAGAAGGGCACAATGGGGCATTGTGCAGGGCATAAAATGGGCCTCTTGTTCCAGCATCCAGCACTCCAGCTGGGGCTGGGACTCAGCTCTAGGCTTCCTCTCTGGGTTTGCCCACAGTGGGTGAGGCCAGCAGAGGGGTCTGCAGGGAACTCATGTCCTTGGTGGCTCAAGTTTCTTGCCCCTGGCTTGCCTTCTTGGGATGCTGTCTGGAACTGGCTTTCAAGCAGGGTCACACAGGGCAGAGTTGCGCCAGGAACGCATTAGTGTTCTTGCTCATTTCTGCCCAAATTTAATAAGAAATAAACTGGGAAGCTGGGTATGATGGTGCAAACCTGTGATCCTAGTGCTGGTGGTGCTGAGGCAGGAGGACTGCAGCAAGTTTGAGAAACCCTGGGCTAAATAGTAAGACTCTGTTTTAAAAACTGAAACAGCACTGGTATATTACTCACCCATAAAGAGGAATGGAGTTGACTATGCTACAATATGCCCTAAATCCCTGAGTGGAGACAAGTCAGGCATGTTGTAGGAAACCTGCAGAAAAGGCACTTCCATTATGAAAGATGGATTTGTGATTTCAAGGGGTGGGGGAGAAAATAGGGGATATTGGGACTCCTTCTGGGATGTTTTGAAATTACATGGATCACGCTGATACCCTACATGCCACTGAATCCTTTAGTTTATGTGAATTTCACTTTCTTTCTCTTTTTCTTTATTTCTTCCTTTTTTAAAAAAAATATAAATCTCAGTATGTAGCTCAGGCTGGCCTTGAACTTAAATTCATCCTCCTGCCTTTGTCTTCTAAGTATCAGAATCACAGCTGTGTATCACCATACCTGGTTTCAACGAAATTTAAAAAAAAAAGGTAAACAAAAACCATGAATGAGTTCCTGAAGTGGGTTGTCTCATGATCGTCTAGAAGGCATCGTTTCTACTTGTCAGAGTAAGTCGTGGCTTCCACCGCGTTTGTCTGTGTGTCAAACATCTGGCAGACAAGCTCCTAGGTCTACGTTCAGCTGTACTCCACATAGAAAGACAGAGCCAAGCAGCTGGAGGCTCATGCACAGGAGGGGGCCACAGGGGTACCCTGAGATTTGCTCCTGTCACCTTAGAGGCCACCAGCATGAAGCAGGCTTCTAAACATCACTTTAAGCCAAAATCTACTCAAAGAGTCAAGCCGGCTGGCCCGAGAGAACTCAGATGAGGAGGGGTTGCCCTGGGGCCTCTGGCAGAGAGCTCCCAAAAAAGAAAAGTGGGAAGGGGTCCCAAGAGGGACTGCCAACACAGGACCCGGTTGGTGTCTCTGGAGGCTTGGTGCTCACCCCACTCCGAGGTGGGCCCTGCGCCCCAGCTGCCTGAAGCCTCCAGCACAGTGGCTAAGATGGGTATGGGGACAGGGCACACTGCCCGCTAGCTGGCAGCTCTCCCAGCAGCTGCGGAACGGCTTCACAGAGGAATGAGGCCCCTGTCAGCACCTCGTCCAGCTGTCCCCAGGCACCCTAGCCCATCAGTCCCCACTGTCTCAGGGCTATTGTCCCTGACATGCAATCGCAGCTGTTTCTGGCTCCCCAAGAACCCAGCTTTGGCTGAATATAATCGTGTACCCTTCATTTACCCCAATTTTTCATGTCTTGAAGTCTGCTTGTGGAAGGGGGCAGGTTCCACATCTGTTGCCTTTGCCTAGAAGAGTGGTCAGTTGGACTGGTCCCTCCCACACACACACCCGCCACTGTCCACTGTCCAAAACCCGTCAGAGACCAGCAGGTGCGGCAGTGAGCAGGTGTCATGCCATTTGCTGGCTGGACTGAAGCTGTGACTCAGCGGCTGTTCTCTTGGCTACTGTACCTCCTCTGCTGCACCCTCAGCTCCCCCTGCACCCCACGGGAGATGAGGCCTTGAGTACCAGCAGCAGCTGTGACTTCAAGGTAGAATAGCAGTAAGCTGTCTGGGGTAGAGCCCTGCAGCAGAACACGGCTGTGAGCTGTACTCCAAACTGGAAGAATTCTTGGAAAGCCCCAACCCAGAGGTCAGAACCCAGGGGGCCTATGGGCTGGACTCTGCCCACAGAGCTGAACTGTCACTGTATCAGCCACTAATGCTGCATAACAAACAGCCCAAACCACAGTGTATGGCCTAGTGGGATCTAACTAAAACCTCCTTCACCACATTTAAGGGAACAAATGCAAGCCAGACAGCAAAAAGCCATTTAGTGGTGTGTTTAATTTGCTCCAGGCACTGATAGGTATCTTGAACCTTCAATCGTGGCAAAAGAGGTTTGGGCTATTGGGTTATTTTGTTACATTTTTATTCTAAGTCATTTGCTTTACTGCTTAGGCAGAAAACAGGGTTCTGCTTAGTAAAGTTGCAACTGTGGGCACCATGGATGGACAGGAAGCCTTGCTGGATCTGAGAACTGGTGCTTGGCAGGATGAACACGGAAACCAAGTAGCCCGCGAGGTTCTGAGTGAGTCCCCACCAACACCAGTTCTATCTAGGCCCTCACGTCTCATTTCTGGGGAGCTAATACTCATAAAATTCTGGCATGGAGTAGGTGATGGGGAAAGGCTAGGATCGGGGTGGTGTGGGGTCCCCAGGACGAGCACCAGGCACATGGCTGGAGATGCAGGCGTCTAGTGTCAGAATGAGCCTTTCAAGTCCAGCTTAGCCCACGTTGACACTCTGTCACCAGACTTCACCATCCCAGTCACAGATGCTTGCACCTCTGTGGAGGACTTCATGGAGTTTGCTGCCACCCGGGAAAAGCTGCTTGAGTGCCATGTGGACTCTACTGAGGTTGGCTTTGGCTTCAAAAGCACCAATTGCCCTGTGCCAAGGAGAAAGTGCCAAGACCCTCTGGATACTGTTGGGAGTCAGCTCCACCCAGGACCCTGACAGGGTGAAGGAAGGAATCCAGCTTGAAATTCAGGGACCCAGGAGTCCCAGAGGAAATGGGGCAAAGCAGTGGAAACAATGGCTTTTCCCAACACATCTCTGGCCTCCGCACAGACCTGTCTGTCACACTGCAGAAGACATGTGTTGGTCTCCACTGCACGGGTTAAAATACAGACCCTTTCCAGAATCCTTTCAAACTGAGAACATCCCAGCAGAATGTTCCAAGGAGCATCAAACACCAAAGATGCTGCTGGCCTGGAGGGAGCGATCTCACCCTTCCCTGGAGCCAGAGGCATGCTGCGGACATGGCATAGCATGGCACAACACAGGAGCAGGCTGCAGATGTGGTGTGGCAGGAAAACTGCTCCTGTAGGTCTGAGGGATGGACCATGGGGCAGCAGAGAGGGTACAAATTGACCTCAGCAGCTCCCCTATAGATGACAGGTCTATTGAGGGACTGGCTGTGACCCCAACTGCAATTTCCACTGCAGCCAACTCTGACAGCATCCTTGAGACCACTGAACGAAGACGGGGTGGGAGGTCAAGAGCTTGGCCCAGTGCCCTGAGCATGCTACTGGGAGACCAGCCTTCTGGAGTGACAAGTGGATCCACTGAGCCCCTCTCCTGCCCCTGGGCACACAGTGAGCTGGCTAACAGTCCACAGGACTCCTGCTTGGAGTTCACCCTTCACTGCCTGCACATTTTGTTTCTTCCAGGCAAATGTTGGCAATTAAAAATCTCCATGGCCGTGCTGGGGTGCCCTGCCAGCTGCCTGATGTACAGCTCCGGCTGCAGGGGCAGAAGGAGGACCAGGCCAGGGCCGAGGACATGCAAGCCAACCTGAGGTTTACAGACCTACTCAACGGCCCTTCCCCAGGCTCCAGATCCATTGGTCCAGGAATGGGCACTTGGAGCAAGTTTAGCCAATGAGATCCTCACTCTAGAACTGTAAAACCCACATGATAATGGGGAAGTTCGGGGCCAGGGCAAGGTCATGCAGACTGGGGCAAAACTTGGACCAGCCACGAAAGAGGGTGGGGGCAGGAAGAAAAGTTAAGAGAAGGAGGAACTGGTCCACACCTGAACAAGGTCCAGTGGCCCACAGGTAAATTGAGAGGCAGTGTCTATAGTTTCCATTGAAGTTTTAAAGAACTGTGGATTTCTGCATTATCAGGTCAGGGACTAGGAAGCAGTTTCCGACTGTTTGGTCCTAAGGAGGCTCTGGTCACAGCTTCATGTCTGCTCAGGGTCTGTCTAGTGGCCAAGGATGTGAACCAGTCAGTTTGAGAAGAGTCTAAAGACCTGGAGGATGTACTGGTCTTTCAAGATGACCCAACAACGGCCTAGCATGGGCCTGGAGCACCACCCGTGTGCCTATGACTTGTACTGGACTCAGTTCTGAACACGGCCTAGAAGAGCTCAGGGTACCACTTGTGTGCCAATGTACTGGGCAGGGCTGGGTCAGCTCCTGGCAGCCCATAGAGGCCTATAGCTGCATAACTGACAGGGGCTGGCTGCCAGTCCTCTGGGGTCAGGGGGTCACTAGAGCCCCCAGTGACAGGAAGGTTCAAACTGTGGGTGGAGCCAGGATGAGCTCCACCTCCTTTCTTCCAAGGGTCCTAGCAGTCTAGGGATGTGAGAATAAGTATATTATGGCCCCATGGGTGGGGACCAGGAAGAAGCTGCACTGACAGCCTGGGGTACCCAATGAGAACTCAGTTTTATATTTTCTCAGCAAACTTGAGGCCTGAGAGCATAGGTCCATGGAGGCAAAAAGGGTTGGGACCTGAGACCTTAGGGGTCAGGCCCTGAGAGGAACATGGTGTGGGCCTGGTCTCCATCCTCAGCTAGGCCACGTAGACTTCTTTTGCTGGTGTGAATGGCGCTATAACAGCGCACTAGACAGCGGGGGTCTTTATGCCTCCTAGACACTTCTTTCCCAAAAGGCGGACCCTAAATGGAGGGATCCCCAATGGAGAGGACGGCCACCGTAGGTGTATAGGGAAGGGTCTTTCTCTCGGCAGGTGACAGAATAAAGGTAGAGTTTAGCAGACAACGGATGGCAGCCAGTTCTCCACCCACTCAACACACACACACACAGACACACCACACACACACACTCACACACACACCACACACACACACACACCACACACACACCACACACACACCACGCACACACACACTCACACACACCACACACACACATACACCACACACACACCACACACACACCACACACCACACACACACACTCACACACACCACACACACACATACACCACACACACACACCACACCACACACACACCACACACACACACACCACACACACACCACACACACACACACCACACACACACCACACACACACAACACACACACAACACACACACCACGAAGCACAACTAGAATAAACTCACAATTAAGGTAGCTTCTCTTCCTTGGGGATCCCCTCAGCCAGTGGCAGGGACTTGGACTTCCTTCTTCCAGGCAGGAACTGTAGATGCCCCAAGGCCACAACTGCACAGCACCGGCCCTTTCCAGAAGTGAGACTGTGGGTCTGCTGGCAAAACCTGAGGCTGGGATCCCAGACCTGGAGGTTAGAGCATCACTCATACCTTGGCTGGAGGTGGGGATGGGAGGCCAGTCCTGCAGTAAACGCGATGAGACTCCCCCACCTCCCAGCCCCAGATCCACAGACTTCCCAAATGGTCTTTTCTGGAAAAAGGAGGCCCTGAGGTGACACGGCAGGGATCACGGTTTTTCCCTGCTGCCACATCCAATGGTTTGGAAAACAGGCGGCCTCGTTTAGAGTCACCTGGCTCTCGAAAGTCACAGCTTAGGGTGGCAGGTACGTTGCCTCCATTGAGTGTGACGAGAGAATTCTAGCTGCCCTTGGAGACCTCCAGGCCGGGAGCCAACTCGCGGGGGCGACCTCGGGCGCGGCTCGGACTGGCGGCTTGGCGCTGGTCTTGGGAGAAACGTCCCCTTTCCAACTCTGAGCACTCGCCTTCTCTCCAGGCGCTGAGGCGAAGTGGCCCAGCGTGGCCTCCGCCTCCGCCAGACCACCCAGGCCCGCCCGCCAGGACCTCCGCGCCCCTGCCGCAGGTCATACCCGGAAGGACCCGGGCCCCCGCGTCCGGCCCGGCCATCCGCCGACCGCCCTAGGGACTCAGTAGCCGCGACCTGTGCAGCCCCGCCCAGCGCCTCCGTCCTCCCACCTTTGTCCTGCCCCGGGGGTCTTCCAGCTCACCTAGGTGCGCGAGTTACCAGGGTCACCTGGTGGCTCCTGTCATTGCGCCACCCGGCGGGCAGAACCCAGATTTGTTTGAAATAGCGGATTCACAGTGGAGGGAGGGATGTTGGGCTCAGGAACCTTGTGGATTAGCATCCTTGCCAGCCGCCCGAAAGTCGAGCCACGCTGCAGAGAACCGGACGCTGGGCAGTATGTCACCCTTAGCCCTCTGACCCTGCCTCAGTCGAGGGATCAGGCTGAGGGGCGCCTGGCCCACGTGGTGCGAAGAGCGGGGCGGGGTCCTCTTCCTTGGATTTGGGGCGGGGCACCCAAGCTCCGCCTCGAGGAGGGCTTGCCTGCCAACCCGGGCCGGGAGGGGCGGGGCTTCGGCCACCGCTTAAAGAAACTTGTTGCGGGTCCCAGAACTGAGACTGAGCTGCAGCGACGGAGGAGCGGCAGCTGGGCGCCTGCGGCGGGGACAAAGATTGAGTCCTGCGTGGCAACCTTGGATTCCAGAGTGTCCGTCCATAGTGTGTCAGGGCGCGACCACTGTGTCCATCCCCACTGCGTACCCCTCCGCGCGTGGCCCCGATGCTGGACATGAGTGAGGCCCGCGCCCAGCCGCCCTGCAGCCCGTCCGGCACTGCAAGCTCCATGTCACACGTGGAGGATTCAGATTCCGACGCGCCGCCGTCGCCTGAGGGATCAGAGGGCCTGGGCCGTGCTGGGGGCGGCGGCCGAGGGGACACTGCTGAGGCTGCAGACGAACGCTTCCCTGCCTGCATCCGTGATGCCGTGTCACAGGTGCTTAAGGGCTATGACTGGAGTCTAGTGCCTATGCCCGTGCGCGGCGGCGGTAGCGGCACCCTCAAGGCCAAGCCACACGTGAAGCGGCCCATGAACGCCTTCATGGTGTGGGCACAGGCGGCGCGCCGCAAGCTGGCGGACCAGTACCCGCATCTCCACAACGCAGAGCTCAGCAAGACCCTGGGCAAGCTGTGGCGGTGAGTGTGGGGACTCATGACACTCTGGCTGAGGAAGGGAACGTAGGGGCTGAAGGAGGTGGCATCGTGCCTAAGCTTGGGCAGTGCTCCTGGGCTGGTTCCAGGGTGGGTCTGGTGGAAAAATACCTTGGTCAACAGAGACCGGACACCAGGTGTGGGACCTTGGAGATGCACGGAGGCCAGTACCTGGAGTGTCACCGTCCAGCACTTTATCCCTTCCTGGGGTATCCTGCTGAGAACTACAGAAATGGGGATCCTGGCTTTGATTGGCCCACCATGGCCTGTAGGCATAGATAGGGGCAGGCATCAAGCTGCTTTGTCCTGGGCAAAAGCTGGGACTCAGGATAGCCGTGAGGAGTCCAAGTCTGCTGGCTGGTACCGTCCCCAAATACTATTTCTCTCAGGCCACACCAACCAGGAATGGAGGAAGGGAAGAGTGGGTGAAAAGTGATCGGTAGGCACGTTGGCATGAGAAAGGCAGGCATTATTGAAGAAGACAGGAGCACCGAAGTTCCTCAGCACAGCACATCCCAAACCTCCCAACTGCTTCTGCTTGATTTGAAACAGGTCCTCCTTAGTAACACTGGGCTGAGCAGGATGGCGAGGTTGTCTTGCCCCAACTCAGCTCTGCCCGCAGGCAGAGGCACAAGGCCGAGAGTCTCAGGGTGTGTGTGCTCAGAGGACAGTCTCCTGGATTCTGCCTTCACTGCTGGAAGCTTGAGGCTGAAAGGGCAGCAAACCCAGCTAGCTGCCTTGAGTCACAGCTGGCTCAAGGAAGCCTTGCCTTTGTCAAAGTGTAGTTTTCACTGTGGCTAAGAGAGGGTATGGAATGGACGAGAAAATACGGTTGGAAAGGGGGCGCTCCGGAAAGATGGAGAATTGGAGTCTTGCTTGTTTCTTGGACTCTAAAGAACATACAGTCTTCACCACATAGGCTCAGCATGAGGGCAGGCTACCCGCTGGAGGGTGCCTTGACCTCTCCAGCACCCTATCATGTGCTCCTGCTGTCTGACTCCAGGCCAACTCCCACAGGAGTGTGTGTGCTGGTGCTGCCTGGGCCCTTGGCAGCCCTGCAGCTCTGGGGAACATCCTTGCCCTACTGTGTTCTCTGCAGCTTGCTGAGTGAAAGCGAGAAGCGTCCTTTCGTGGAGGAGGCCGAGAGGCTCCGTGTCCAACACAAGAAAGACCACCCAGATTACAAATACCAGCCACGGCGAAGGAAGAGTATGAAGGCTGGCCGGAGTGACTCGGACTCTGGCACGGAGCTGGGCCACCACCCTGGTGGTCCCATGTACAAAGCTGATGCCGTCCTCAGCGACACACACCACCACAGCGACCACACAGGTAGGCTCTGGGACCCTTAGCGTGGGGTATGTAGTAGTGGGACTGACCTGGAGTGTAGGAAGGCCTTCCCTCGTTATGGCCAGCGGACCAGACTTTCCCTAGCCCCCTGAAAAAGCCTCTGGATATAGCTATTTCTGATGCTCCAAGAGAGGGCTGAGTAGCCCCATCTAGCACTCTGGAGATGAGTATCTTCAATGGGACTCCTCATGGTCTGCCTCCACTCTTCATTGACAGTAGCATGGAACAACCACCCCAGCTTCAGAATCAGGCTGGTGGGTGGGGTCCCAGCAACCAAGCAGCCTCAGTGAAGCTGGAGGCAGGCCCTGAGCTTCCCTTTACTCTGCTGTGATGGGGGAAGAACGGGGTTGTGTGGGTTCAGCTTGGTCCTGTGCCCAGGGCCAGGCATTCCAAGAGTGCCCCATTAATGCTAGTTCTGGTGGGGCTGGCTGGCCACCTTCCATCCCCCACCCAGGTCTTCAGGGAGGGGCCTTGGGTCTTCCCACAGCACAGTGCTTAACGGAATTTTCTCAGCCAGTAAGTGAGGGCTAGGTCTGAGTTTGCCGGAATTTCTGGGAAGGTAAGGAAACAAAAAGCTGTTGATTCGTACCTGTGGCAGTTACCAGGGTTCCTGGTGTCACCCACAAGCTCCACCCTGGTCCCACAGAAGGGGCATTCATCCTTGAAATATACTCTCTTCCTCAGGCCAGACCCATGGGCCACCCACCCCACCCACCACCCCCAAGACAGACCTGCATCAGGCCAGCAGTGGAGGCAAGCAAGAGCTAAGGCTGGAAGGGCGCCGCCTAGTGGACAGCGGTCGCCAGAACATCGACTTCAGCAATGTGGACATCTCCGAGCTCAGCAGCGAGGTTATCAGTAACATGGATACCTTCGATGTCCACGAGTTTGACCAGTACTTGCCCCTCAATGGCCACTCAACCCTGCCCACAGAGCCCAGCCAGGCCACTGCCTCTGGCTCCTATGGGGGCACTTCCTACTCCCACTCCGGGGCCACTGGCATAGGGACATCCCCTGTGTGGGCCCACAAGGGAGCTCCCTCGGCCTCAGCCTCGCCCACAGAGGCAGGACCCCTTCGGCCACATATCAAGACGGAGCAGCTGAGTCCCACCCACTACAATGACCAGTCACATGGCTCACCTGGCCATGCTGACTATGGTTCCTACAGTGCCCAGGCCAGTGTCACCACAGCTGCTTCTGCCACGGCTGCCAGCTCCTTCGCCAGTGCACAGTGTGACTACACTGACCTGCAGGCTTCCAACTACTACAGCCCCTACCCTGGCTACCCACCCAGCCTCTACCAATACCCTTACTTTCACTCATCCCGCCGGCCCTATGCCTCACCACTGCTCAATGGGCTCTCCATGCCACCCGCACACAGCCCCAGCAGCAACTGGGACCAACCTGTGTACACCACCCTGACCCGACCCTGAGGCTGCTGCATCCTGGAGGACTCAGTGTCCACGAAGTATAGCCAGGTCTTTGAGGTCTTCCAGAAGCGTACTCGGTAGAGGGTGGAGGCAGCCAGCACAGCCTCGCTCCGTCAAGTGCCTGCTGAATCTGCAGGAAGCCAGGCTTTGTCACCCTGTGTCCCTTTGCTTCTGGATATCCAAACTTCTGCCAGGGGACAGAGCTCTCTTTTCCTCCTCTTCTCTCTCTGAGGTAACTGGTTATTTCCAAGACAGCCATTCTGTCAATCTCCAGTTTGGATGAGTGGGTACCAGCTCCTTGGTTTTGCATCTCAGTGAAAGAGAAGATGGCTATAGCTAAGGACAAAGGAGAGAAGGGGCCTCGGGTTCTTACCAGCCCAGCCAAGAACTCCCTGGAATCAAGGGATGTTGTTCCCATGGTGAAAGCACATCTGTGGACGCTCGGGATACATCCACTCGGGCATCTCTTGGGACCGATGTGAGATCGAGGGGTTTCTCATTACCACAGTTCTTCCCAGCAAGGTTTGGCTGAGACAAACACTTCTTGTGTTTATTTTTATTTTTTCGTAATTTTTATTTTAAGGCTTAAACATGTCTGTTTTGAAAGCTGTTGAAGATGTATTTATGTTATGTATTATTTTATCTTTAATTAATGAAGTCATTTGCGCAGAGAGTAGAATTTAAGACAGAATGAAAGCAGGGAAGCTTGTTTTGTAAAGGATGGGAGGGAAGTGGTTCAGCGCCCCATCGCATCTCTTTCCTTGGCCTTCAGATGGCCTGGGAGGCCTCTACCAGGCACAGGAGGAAATGGTTACCTCTTGGGGTCTGGTTAGAACAAAACGCCCAGCACCAGCAGCAGGTTGGGCATTGGAAGACAGGAATGTCAGTTCTGCCTTCAGTGGTGCCAAGCGGTAGAAGACAGAATTTCCTGCAAGTTGGCAGCTGCAGAACCACGATAATCTTGGCTCTTTGGCACCAGACGCTACTTACAAAGCTGTGAAGGGAAAGCCTCCTCCACTAACCTGCCCAGGTACCTAGTTAGAAAACAACACCTGCTTCACTGCCCCGCTTCGCTATGTGCTGTGTGTAACCGGCTACTTCACAGAAACTTGTGCCTTGGAGACTTTGTACATTTACTCACATTGGAGAAGTTTGCTTCTTTTAAATTTTTCTACTTTTCCTACCTTTTTTTTTAGAGGAAAAAAACTGTCTTTTTTTTTTCTTTTAGCATATCTCCTTCTGGGGGTGGGGGTGGGACCCACAGCAAACTCATTTTTATGCAATCTATTTTTTTTGGCATTAAATTCAGAAAGATATTTGCTGACCTTCGCCTGCTGTGTTCGCTACTTTCTGACCAAGCAATGCTAACTTTTGTACAGATCAATTTGATAAAATTTTAAAAAATGCTTTTTATCTACTTGGAGCATGCTTTGTGTGTTACTTCTCTCAAGCCTGGAGGTTTTTTCGTGAAGGTTCCCAGGAGGGAGGTGACACTCTGCTAAGGGTCTTGTTCCATCAGGCCACTTTGAGGGGTGCAGAGCTCATTCAGACTCCCCAAGGCAGGGGCTTCAACTCATCTTAGGGAGGTTGTCAGACACCCCCTCACAATCACTTGCTCTGAGTTTAAACACCATGCTTTTAGCCTTGTCTGGCTTCCTCATTTTAGGGGTTGCTCCTAAGCATACAAACACAGGTGCAGATGGGCATTCCAAACCATGTTTTCCTCTCAGGCTAATCAAGACTGGTATCTGGGTAGCTGTGTAGTGTGTCTCAAGCTGATGGGCATTTGGGGTGGGGTGGGGTGTCCTGTCTCAGAGCCAATCTGGAAGCAGAGAAAAACCATTGCAAGAGAGCCGGGCAGAGCTGTCTGCTTAGAGGAAAGTTTTTAGGGAGAAAATGGTTGTGAGGAGAGACAGCGGGAGGCTCCTGCCAAGCCTCTTGGGTGCATGTGGCTAGCAGGGGCTGCCAGGGCCGGCTGCGTCCCAGCTATATAGACTTCATCCTCAGTCTGGGGGTGGAAGGGGTTTTCAAGAACCCCAGTGTGGAGGGGTTTCACTACTTCCCTTGCCCCACTTTGGGAAGCCTGATTCTAGGGCCTGCCAAGCCCCACACTTGGGAAAAGTCACCTGGATCTGTCTATAAGAGCTCGTGAGGTCTGAGTGTGCCAGGATCTGTCTATAAGAGCTCGTGAGGTCTGAGTGTGCCAGGATCTGTCTATAAGAGCTCGTGAGGTCTGAGTGTGCCAGGCTTCCAGGTGTGGGGAGTGGTGCTCTGAGAACTGGTTTAATGGATGGCTGATGCCTTCACAGCCTGCTGCCCATGTGGATCCAGCCCTGCCAGACCCGCATCCAGCCAAGGGTTGTCTGTACCCATATGGCCCTCAGAGTTCTCTCATTGACACCCCACACCAAGAAGAACCCCAGGCGCCCAGCTCGCTGACAAAGCTGTGAGGCCCTGCTGCTGGGCTGGGATTAGCTTTGGGACTTGCCAGGTTCCCAAGGGCCAGGTGGCCCTGCCAGTTCTGTTGGGACTTGGCGAGCCTCCTAAGTATTAACTCCTGGGGCCCGGGCCCGTCTGACTTGTCAACTAGCCCTGATTCTGATGTTGCCCTCTGAGAGCCAGCCTCCTTGCATCCGAGCATCAAGAAGCGGGGCACCAGTGTCCTGGCCACTCCCCCCCCCACCTCTTTCCCTGGAGATGCCCTGTACTTTGTACCTGTCTGCCTGCTTCCATCTCAACTCCTGGGTTTACCCCAGCTGCTGGCTTCCCATTGGTCCACAGAACCCAAGGCTGGGTATCCTGGGGGATCCCAGTGCTGCGCTGAGGCTATGTATGGGATGGGCAGGCTGGGGAAGGAGAAGTACGGTTGCATTGGTCCATAGGAAGAAATAAAAATATTTCCCTGGCCAGCTTCATCCTGAGTCCAAACTTTGGAGTCCTGTTCTCTCAGAGTACTCATCCCATTAGCCCATCCCAGGGGTAGACTGGCAGAAAGTTTCTCATTTCATTTCCTCACCCAAAACAATGTTGGCTCTGACCTCAGTGGAATGGAATGCCCTGTTCAGAAGAAAGGGGGGCAAGGGACCTGTCTGCCCCAGTATCTGAGAGACTGGGGAAAAAAAAAACCTCCATCCTCCACTGATCTTCTTAGGGTGGTGTCAGCTCTTGGGAGCTGGTGTCTGTTTGGTCAAGTTCATGTCCATGCCAGCTATCAGTTCCTAATAATAGAGGACTTATGTCCCTCCAGGCCGTCCCTATCTTTCCAGACTCTCCCAGGTAGTCAGATGGGGTCTACAGCCCCACCTTTTCTTCCCAGTGTCTGACCTCATGCCAAAGCCCTACCAAGGACTGAGTCTCTCCGTCCGCCCCCACCCCCTCTGCCTACCCTATGCTTGCTGGGGCTGCTGTTAATGGCACTGAGCTCCGGAGATGTGCTCTAGGGGTGGGGGGAGATGTCCCAGTTTCCAGGCACTGGGCAGATATGGATGCTCATCTGTAGGCTGTGAACCAACACTATCTCCAGTCTCCCACTCTATTACACCCTGGTCAGTGTGACCCCCAAGACGAGGAGATAAACTGCCCCTGTCTGGCACCTGGCCAGGCAAGGAATTGTCCCGAGGGAGGAAGATTGGGTAGGACAGCATGTTTTCTGTCATTTTTTTGTACTGGTAGCACGTAAGATGACCTCCATAACCTAATAAGGTCACCTGATACTGGCTTTGCCAGCCAGAGTACTGCCACTGAAGGGACTTCCGGCTCCCAGCTACCTGCAGTCCCTCAGCCAGCAGCCTCCCGCTGGAGGTCCTGACATTTCCAGGAGTTGTCAATAAGGGGTTATTATCCCACCGCAACCATCACCACCAATTTTTGATTCTTAGGGTGTCCTGTAACCCCAAGTCATTTGGGCTGAAATCTTGTAGGCTCTGAGGCCTCTGTACATGATGGGTATTCAGAGGCTATTGTTCTACCTGTATATGACAGGGATTCAGAATAGAGGTCCCTCAGAGCCACCTCATCTGCTACTGCCTCTTCTTGGAGCATACGGCTGCCTCAGAAAGTCTTCCTATAACTAAGAATGACTTTTTTTGGGTGGGGCACTTCCTCAGACCTCTTGAGAATCTTTTTGCTCATGTGCAAAATAAGGCGGCTGGTTTGAGGTAAGAAAATATAGAGAGGAATAGTCAGAGTGTATGTCCTTGGTAGGGACTTAAGGCAGCCATAGGCTTGCTTCTTCCTCTTTGCCTACCCCCAGTACTGAAGCCCGTCCACTGAAGGGCCTGTGTCCCTCCCACAGCATCCAGACATATGAACAACTTCCTGTTGGGGAGACAGCGTGGAACAGTGGCTAGAAAAACTGCCATTTACCAGTTTACCTCCCATGCCTCAGTTTCCCCCATGCCCTTGGGACAGCCTCACCGAAATTTCCTGAGGATAAACTAGCCAAGCCTGAAGTGCTATGGTTCGCTGGATGACCTCTATGAGTCGCACCTTCCTTCCTATCTTGACCAAGTCTCCAGGGAACATGTCCCTGAATCTTTGTCCAGTGTCAGCTGTCCCTTTCCAAGCCTTTCTGTTCCCTAAAAGGGACTGGATTCTCAAATGTAAATCTGGCTCCCTTACACCAATCCTGAGGAAGCTTTCGTCTTTCAGGAGACCCTTCCACACCAAGTTCTTGGACCAGCTCACATCTAGATTCTCTGGGCTGTCTAGCCCAGAGGACCCTGTAAAGGGTTAAGGGGCGCAGGCAACCATGCCCACAGCGGGTGGAGCGGCTGGTGCTGGGCCAAGAGCTGGGAAGGCACTGCATTTTAATGAATCATTATTGCCGGCAAGGCCTTTGTCTTTCTTTATCCGGTGCACAATAAAAGAATTAATTAGACAGAAAATGGCAGGCCAAGGAACTGACAGGTCATTAAGGGCTGCTGAGTGACCGATGAGACACAGGCCAAGCGGAGTTCCGCCCCGGAATGATAATGGCCAGCCGGGTGCTTTGTATGCAGGACCAGTGGGCCCGGTGGCCAGCACTATGACTGCCATTATGGCCTGGGCAGACACAGGGCCCTGATGATCTGGATAGCAGGGAGAGAGAGATGGATGAAATAATGCACTCATTTCTCTATTTGGAACCAGAAGGGACCTTGGGGAGAATATTCTGTCCTTTGGACTTTTGTTCTTTGGCTGGGGGTCAGATGAAGTTCAAGTATAGGGATGGGGGTCCCTATATTACAAAAAGTAGAGGGGGAAGGAGGGGAGAGATGGGAACAACACAGGAGGGAGGAGCCCAGCCTTGGCTACTACTGGTTTTGTTATTCAAACATCACCAGGAAACATACTAGCTGTCGCATTTAGGAAAATTGAGTTCCCTGCAGGTCGGTGTCCTTCCCAGTGACCAGCAAGTGTCCAGAATGGAAGTGACCAGCCCAGGATAGGAGCAGAGATGCAGCCCAGTCAGAAGCTCACAGCTGGCGCCTGCTGCCTGCAATGTCTGGCCAACAGGAGGCTCAGCTGGCCTAGTTTCTGAGTCAGTGTCTCCCCCCTTCAAACTCAGTGAGAACCTCTGGGGTTCCAATTACTGGATGGGTTCTTGTTCACCTCCCTGACCAGCAGAGCTGTGAGAGAGGTGTAAAAGAAAGGCTTCCCGTGCTTGCTCCTGGTAATGTCAGAACCCAAACAGGGTAGGTCAGCTGACCAGTCAGCAATCCTTCCTGGGCTGGATGTTAAGGGGTGGATGATACCTACCCCACCCTTGGGCTTGCTGCACCCAGCCTGTGCTTTGAAGCACATCTTCCCCAGGGCTGTGCTGCCTTCTTTCTTCAGTCAATGAGCTGGGGGCAGGGAAGAGGCCAGCAGCCATCATGGGCTTTTATCTATGAAAATGCAACTGCCAAGATCTGACCCTGGAACAAGATCCTGACTGCCAGGAGCAGCAAGACTGTGTGAGAAGGACTGCCCTTCGTAGAGGACCATTCCCAAGTGTAGGTAGAGGCAGGACTGGAGGAGTCTGAAGGACAGGCTGGGAGGGATGTTTTCACTCTGTTCCAGTCAACAGCAGTCAGACCTGTTTCCAGGTGGGGAAACATCCAACCATCTACCCATCTATCCATCTATTCCATCCATTCATCCACCCACCCATCCATCCATCAACCCATCCATCCACCATCCATCTATCCATCCACCCACCCACCCATCCATCCATCCATCCATCTATTCACCCACCCATCCACTCATATACCCATCCATCTATCCATCCATCCATCCATCCATCCATCCATCCATCCATCCATCCATCCATCCATATACCTACCAATCTATCCATCCATCTACCTGCCCATCCATCCACCTATCCATCCATCCATCCATCCATCCATCCATCCATCCATCCATCCATCCATCCATCCATCCATCTATCCATCCACCCACCCATCCATCCATACACCCATTCATCCATCCATCCATACACCCATCCACCCACCCACCCAGTACCCATCCATCCACTCACCCACCCATCCATCCACCCACCCACCCATCCATCCACCCACCCACCCACCCACCCATACATACATACACCCACCTTCCCATCTGGCCCCAGAGCAGGGCATCAGGCACTGCTTGAAAGTGTTGTCATTACTTTTGCTGTGCACTATCTGATGAGGGAGTCTATGGTCCTTTCTCTCATGTGTACAAAACTGAAGCAGTCCTGGCAGCCTCTACATCACCCCCACAAAGTGACTGAGGTATTTAGTGTCATTGTCAATTTGACAAGATCTGGATCCTCTAAGAGGCAGGCCTCCAGGCATACCTGTGAGGGATTATTTAGATTATGTCAGCCTCTGGGCATGCCTTCGAGGTATTATCATGCTTACGTTAATCAAGGGAGCAGACCCATCCTAATAGTAGGTGGCCATGGGCGTGGGCTCTGGACTGTGTGAAAAGGAGAGAGATCAATCAGGTGGAACGCCAGCAGTCAGGGCTCCTAACCACAGCTGCATTTGACCAGCTGCCTGGCACTCCCGCCGCTCTGCCTCCCCTCCTGCGATCCGCTCCCCTTGGAATCCTGCGCCAAACTAAATCAAATCTTTCTCCCTTAAGTTGCTTTTATCAGGATGATCTGTTAGACCAACAGCCTGCCTTCTCTCCCGGTTCCTGGGGCCACTCTGTCCCTCCAAGGAGTGTGTTTACTTACAGCAGAGAGAGGCGGAAGGAAGCTGAGGCTTGGCGCCCCTGGCTGTAGCTGCTCCCTAAGAGTTGAGGAGGTTGAGCTTCTCTGAGACACATGCCAGGACCGGGGGACTTAGGCTGTGAGAGGTACGAGATGCTTCTCCGAGACACATGCCAGGACTGGGGGACTTAGGCTGTGAGAGGTACGAGATGCTTGGCTTTTCCACTAACCTCTAAACATGCACAGCCCTGGAGAAGTTACTGCCCTCTTGAGCTGCATCTGTAAAATGGGAAGGACAACCCTGCTCCCCAAGAATGATGCACAGGAGATGTGTGTGACTCCGACACTTAGTGCAGGTTTCATTAAGGAGCAGCCGCTCTTTATACGCTGCCCAGAGTTTTCATTTAGCCATAGAAACGGAAATCGCTCCAGCATGAGATCAGCAAAGATCTACCATGTCATACAGGACTGATCGGCACCCCATATGTCTATCCTGCCTTCATTCACTTGCCCCCTCATCCATCTATGCACTTTCCCGTCATCCATCCATCTACCCATTCATTCATCGCCCGTCCATCTATTCGCCTCCCTCCCTATCCATCTAGCCACCTACCTCCCCACCATTCACCTCCTGTTAATTAATCTGCCACCCACCCATCCTACTATCTATAATCTTTCCATTCACCCAGCCACCCACTTCCCACCATACGGCAGCTATTCATCTGTTTACTCATCATCCAGCCACCCAGTTCTGGGCACTGGACTTTGAAGAAGGAGACAGATCCTGCACTGCGCTCCCTCAGGAAACAGTCCCATGGGACAAGTGCGGGAAACCTTAGGAACAAGGCCTTGACATGCCACGTAGATGGGAGGATTCCTGAGGAACTCTGAGAGGTTTCCACTGAGTGCTGTCCCTCATCGATATCCGTAAACGCATCGCTCAACTTGTGCTGATCCCAGTAGACTGATCAGCCTGCTGCTCTCTCTCAATGGATCTGACTGAGTGGGGTAGGCAGAGCCAGTGGCTGAGCTCCACATGCAAGCCTCTCACAGCACTGATCCTGGTGAAAAGTGGGGCACACAGCTCATCCTGACTCACATATTTCTGATTTCTAGGTTGAGAGTCCCTTATCCCACAGGACCCCTTGGTCCCAGGTAAAACAGCTGAGTGGTCTCCCTAGTGAAGATGCACGGGAGCTCACACGGGAGGTTCCACGCTGGCTATGGCCCTTTCTGGAGGAACCCACAGTCTGCAGTATAGATAGAGGGCATGGAGAGCAGGCCATAACATCGGGAGCAGTGTCCCTGGGTGTCCCTTATGAGCTCAGGTCAAACCACAGCTGTCTGTTCCTGCATCTGTGAATGTACTGGGGGCACAGGGCAGATGCTTGGTAAGAACTGGAGTGTGAACATGCTCTCTCTAGCAAAAGAGAGTCATTGGAGGTTCTGCGATAAAGCGGCGACAGGCTGGGCAGAAGCAGCAAGAAGTTCAGCAGCAGCATTGCTCCTTCTCATTGCCAAAAGGAGACCCACAGAAACCATCTGGCAGCCTATGCAAAGAGCAACAGACAAGCAGTGTCCTGGTTAGTGTTTCATCAACTCAACACAAGCTAGAACCATCGAGAAAGAGGGACCTGCAATTGAGAAAATACCTCTATCAGATCGGCTTGTAATCAGGTCTGTGGGGTTGATTAATGATTGATGTGGAAGGGCCCAGCTCATTGTGGGTGGTGCCACTCCTGGCAGGTGGTCCTGAGTTGTATTTTAAAAGCAAGCTGAGAGAGCCATGGGGAGCAAGCTAGTAAGCAGCATTCCTTCATGGTCTCTGCTCCAGATCCTGTCTCCTGGTACCTGCTTCCAGGTAGCTGCCCGACTTCCCTTCATGGGGGACTGTATGATGAAATAAACCCTTTTCTCCCCAAGCTGCTTTTGGTCATGTTTATCACAGCAACAGACAGCAAACTAGGACAGGAAAAGAAGCAAAGAAGGCCTGGGTGGCTGATGTCTGTCATCTGAGGTGATGCCCATCCTGTGACACAGGTATTATCAGTGTCCCCTAGCGCGAGTATGGGATGATCTGCTTAGCAGGTGCTTTGCCAAGATGTTTAATGTAAGACAGGGCCAATGGCCATGAGCTGCCAAGAAATTATGAAAAATTCTGCCAAACCTGCTTCCTTTATAAAGACATGCCACCTGCCGGACAGCCAAGCGTGGAGGATGAAAACAGGGCTGGGGAGATGGTTCCACAAATAAAGCGTTTGCCGTGCAAGCCTCAAGATTGGAGTTCAGATCTCTAGGACCTACACAAAGTCTGGTACAGTAAAGTGCCTCTCAGCATCCTAGGAGACCTTGACTCAAACAAGGTGGAAGCTGAGGAGCAACACTTGAGGTTGTTCTGTGCTGACAAGGATGAGGGCAAGCAGGGTCTCCTCCTCCTGGCAGGACTTAAGGTGACAAAATCACTTCTAAGCTACTGGGTGTTATTGTTAGAGCATCAAGTAGCCCCAGTTGAAATGTGTGCTTGTCTTCACAAGACACGACTAGAAGGTTCTTTGCAGATGCCCTTGGACTCCTTCATCCTCAGTTATGCCTGGGCGGAATCTACCCTTGGACCCTGTCAGGCAGGACTTCCTAAAAAGGGCAATCTTGAGGTCCTGAGCAGTAACAGCTCTTTGTCTCCTGAGCCCTGACAGAAGAGCCTGTGGCAGTTTGGGGTGCCAGGATCAGACCTTATGAAACACTCTTGGAAGTGAGGCTCCCTCCTATGCCACCAGATGCATGTGAGGGCTTCTGGACTTGCGTCTGGTAGTTGTCCTCCTCTGTGTCCAGGTGCAGGAGGCTGCTAGACCTGGCGGGCGCTGCAAGGATGGGGCCCACTGCAGAGACTGGATGGGGATGGGAGGCTAAGCAGCCAGAGCAGGAAGCTGCCGGCTAGAGCATTTCCTTTCATTAAACACCATTCCCTGCTCCCCAGCCCCAGGCGAGAATGGATGTCACAGGCAGCCCTCTGCAGGCCCAGGCTGAGTGAGGCGTTTTTCATCTCCTCAGGAATGCATGGGGTGTCGGGGGAGTTAGCGGCACTGTCGCCAGAGGAAGACAGAAACTGTAAAGGCGGCAGAGGTGGGCGTCCTGCGCCCATCTGGCAGAAAAGTCATATTCTTGTGAAGCAGGGACCAAGCCAGCTCTGTCTCCTCTGAAAAGCAGACAAATTACACTTCAATTATTTGATGGGGTCTCACAGCCCTCGCCCCCGCCTCCCATTCTGCACACCCTGGAGATTTTGGAAGAGCTGACTCCCCTTAGAGAGGGCGCCCGCCCTGTCACCTGTTCCTCCCATTCTCCAGCTAATTCCGCAGGGCCCGTGGGAGGCAGCGGGCGCGCAGATCTGTGTGTGGGCGCTGCCGCTCCCTGCCTCAGTGTCTTTGTACCTTCTGGTTACAAAACAGGCTGAGCGGGCTCATTTGCATGAAGCCCGAGCGCGGGCTTACGGAATCCTCCTTCGTTCTTAGTGATAGAGTCTTCAGACTGTATCCTGCAGGCTGTATCCCTGGGGATCTGTGGGAGATAGAGCCTAGCTTCAGGGGTGGATGGATGGCGTTCTTCCTGTGTATTAGTGCTGCGCACACCACGGAGCAGCTCAGACTCAGTTTGGGAAGTGGCTATCAAGTGACCCTGCTTGAAGCAACCAGGGGGAGACTGTCCACAGCCAATGACAAATCTCGGTCCAGGCACAGATGCAAGCAAGCCGGTCAGCGCAACTGGCTGAGCCCTCAGTCATGGAGACTGGGCACCGCTAGGAAACAGAGTAGAGTCCTGAGCTACAGAGCAGGGCGGGCTGGGGCTCTGTGGGTTCCCGGTTCACTCCTACCTCCCAGCTGCAGTGGTGTCAGCCCCTGGATCCCTGCCAGTAGCACAGAGGAAAACATTGGTGCCTTCCTGGCCCCAGGGTTAAGGACAAGGCTTGGGCAGAATGTGGGGTGCCTTTCTCCTAGAGCTCTTGTAAGTAACAAGAAATGAGTGCGGAGGAGCAGGCAGATAGAGAGTGAACCAGACATGCCCTGGACCCAGGATTTCAGCTCAGCATCCTCTTTATCCAGTGTTAGAAGGGCCTCAGAATCAAGTGTGCCCCCAGCTTCCATTGAGGGGTGGCTCAGTACTGAGTTTCCCAACGATGGGGCAAACCCAATCCCTATCCAAGTTCCTTAGTGATCTGAGCCAATCGGGGAAGCGCCTTTGGTAGACCAGGCTACTCTCCAGTGTCCTGACCTGGGGATTGGTGCTCCCCAGCCCTCAGGGAAGTGCAAGGGCAGGACCTGCTGAGTCTGGGCAAGCAGTGAGCTCTTCTTCAGGCTGCTTTGGAAAATCAAAACCACATTTTCTCTCCAGGAGCTTCCCAGAGGGTTTTTTAACCCAGACTCCAAAAGCTGCTTTGGACAAATGCTGTTTCTCCAGGGAGAATTTCACTTTCCCTAAAATGCCAGTGATAAAATCAGCTGGAGACTGAGTTATGGACAACTGGAGGGGACTCAGAGGCTGGAGCAGGCCTGTGGGCGGGACTAGGACTCCATCTCGACCACTCCAGGTAGTGGGCCACATGGTCTCAGTCCCCCACAGATGGGGCACCTAAGAACAGGTGACAATAAAGGTACAGCCCCTTCATACCTGACATCCACTGGAGCTTATTTGTTTCTGTTTTGCTTTATTCTGTCTGTTTAAGACAGGGTCACATGTAGCTCAGGCTGGCCTTGAACTCATTATGTAGGCAAAAATAATCTTGATCTTATTTTTTTAATTAAAAGAAAAGTGTGTGTATGCATGTGTGTGTACATGTATATGTGCATGTGGGTGTGTGTAACTCCATCCTTTAACATTTTTAATCTTAGTCAGGCGGTGATGGCACACACCTTTGATCCCAGCACTTGGGAGGCAGAGGCAGGTGGATCTCAGTAAGTTCGAGGCCAGCCTGGTCTACAAAGTGAGTTCCAGGACAGCCAGGACTGTTACGCAGAGAAATCTTGTTTCAAAAATCAAAATCAAAAACAAAACATTTAAATCTTAAGCCGGGCAGTGGTGGAGCACGCCTTTAATCCCAGCATTCGAGAGGCAGAGGCAGGCGGATATCTGTGAGTTCAAGGCCAGCCTGGCCTACAGAGCAAGTTCCAGGACAGACTCCATAGCTACTCAGAGAAACTCTGTCTCGAAAAGCAAAACAACAACAACAAAAAATTTAATCTTGAACTTTTCTCCTCCTCTCTACATCTCCCAAGTGCTGGAATTACAGGCATACACATCCATGCCTGGTTTTACATGATGCTGGGACCTGAACCAGGACTTTGTGTGTGCTAGACGAGGACTCTATCAATTCTGCCATGTCCCTAGACTCCTCCTTAAAAATATCTGAGACAGAGTTGGGCTCTATAATCCAAGTTGGCCTTCAACTCACTCTGAAGCCCAGGCTGGCCTCAAATTTATAGTATCCTCCTGATTCAGCCTTCCATTTTAGTGCTTTGAATGGTGAGAGCTATTTGTGAACAGGGCAGAAACTCCATGGAGAGGGGTGGCAGGGAAAGCCCCAGGACACCAACACTGCACTGTCTAAGACCAGTGAACCCAAACTATTTGGGGCTAAAAAGTCTTCAACTCTGGTGTCTTCAGGACATGGGGAGAGCCAAGGGTGTGGCTGAGAGGCAACGCCTCCTGCCAGGGAGCGAGAATCAGCCTGTAATAATAATCCTGGGAGAGCTGGCTTGTAAGGGTTAGGCTCAGTGCTCCCCAAGAATGGGGGCTTTCTGAGATGAGACCAGAGAGTCCAAGGCAAAGAGAGTGGTCTGTCACCCTCTCCGGGCCCAGACTGTGACACCTCACCTTGGCCTGGCCACTTGGGAAGTTCCACTCCTGCTGTCACTGCAGTCTGCTCCCCAGGGCGGGTAGGACATGAAATGCTGAAGAGAGCACTGGCTTCTGCCTGGACCTGGCCTGGAACCCAGCTAGTCTGGGTTGGGGAAGGCCCAGGACCCATATGTAGCACCCCGGCTTCTGCATGGAGGGCCAGTCCTCCCTGCCTATTCCCACCTGTACTCGAAGAGCTGAGGCTGCAGGCTGTTAGTTTAAAACAACTGACACTTTGTATCCCTGTCTGAGGCCCAGAAGTCAGAAGTCAAGGCAAGTCCACAGGCACCAGGAGGGCCTTGCATGTTTTTCAGCTCCTTGGGAACTCCAGGTCCTCATGGTTTGTGGTGGTATCTGTTTGGTCTCTGCCTCCATCTTCACAGACTTCCCTGGGTCTCTCTGTTCCTCCAATCCCACTTTATCTTCTATCATGAGGTCACAGTCATTGGACCTAGGGCTAACCCAGATAACTCAAGAACACCCCATCTGTGGAGCTTACCCTGACTGCACCCACAACACACCTCCTAAGTCAGGTGATGGCTTATGGACGTGACTGGATTGCTAGGGCTCTGACCACGTGTGACCATGGACTGATTTGTATTCTGATGGCTTTACCAGAAAAGTTGGCAGTAGAACCGGATTGGCAAAATAGTCTCTGGGGGTGTGGCCTTGAAGACTCTATCTTGTCTGTGATCCCTTTCTCTGTTCCTCTCTGCTTCTTGGTTGCCATGAGAAGAGTAGCTTTGCTCCACCCTCTTCACAGGTGATGTCATGCCTCTCATCTCAAGCCTAGAAGTAATGAGTCCCCATAACCAAGGACTAACTTCTGAAACTGTGACCCAAAAATGAACCTTTACTCCCCTTGTTATTTCCCTCAGATGTCTGACCACAGTAATGAAAAAGCTAACACCCTCCTTCCAAACAGGGCCACAGTGCAAAGACTCAGGGGCAGGGCACAGACACGGACACACCTGCTGCGGCCACTCTTTGGCTTCTCTTGTACACACATGGCCTGACTTCACAAGGAAACAGGAAGGTAAAGCCAAGTCTCAGGGTCAAGCAGAACAGGCTGACCCCAGGTGACCTCTGACCCCAAAGGACCTCTGAGGGCTGACAACTGACCCTGTTGTTAGGGACCGTAGCAAAGTTCCTACTTCTGAACTTCTGAATCCACTTATTTTCTCAAAATGTTCCCTTCAGGTCTCCATGTGTCTTTCCAGAGCTGGGATTGGCTGGCCACATTGTTTGCACCCAGCACTTTGTTTAAGTAGGCTCGGTCCAGCTGGCACTCCTCGATTGGGCCTCTGTCATCTCCTTAGCCCGACTGCTACCTCAGGAAGCAATATCCATAGTGAATGGTATGGCTGAATCTTCTGTTGCTCCCAGGGTTCTGTCACCAGGGAACACCTCAAGGTAGTCCAAATGGGAAGAAACACCCTAGGTGGCAAAGACATACAACTGGAAATCTGTTGCTAGAGGGGCTCACATTGGCGTTACCCTTCCTGGGGGCCCTGTGGGTGGCTGTGTCCTTAGAGAAAGGGAGCTGGATTCAGAATCGTGGAGGCAACTCAGCTAGAGCCCTGTGTGAGGGACCAGCCACCTGGGGTGCAGACATGAGCAGCTGACAAGACTGCAGTGGAGGCAACCGCAACAGCCATCAGCCACTGAGTGGACAAGCATGCGATCTTACTCAGACATGAAAAGGAGAGGAGCCAACATGGACTACAACATAGATCAGCATCAAAGAACAGGGCCAATGCAGGAGCCAGATTGCAAGGCTAGTGTGAAACACTTCCGTGTCAGAACAGGCTGCTCCAAAGAGGCAGGACCTGGGTGGGGTTATGGTTCAGTTGTGGGGTTCTTGCCTAGCATCTGTACCCCAGGTTCAGTCCCTAGTACTTGCAAAAACAAACAAAACAAGCAGATGCAGCTCAGAGGTCACCACGTCTTGGGGAGGGACAGCTAGGGGACATGGGCTTTCTCTGAGGTTACGAGAAAGTTCTGTAAGTAGCCTGTGGTGGCGATCACATGACATTAGGAATGCCTGAGATGCTGCTGAATTATTCAGTTTAAGACAGTTTAAGGTTTAAGACAAGGTACAGGTTTCTAATTCTAAGACGTAGGAGCTAAGGTAGGAGGGCCAAAGGTTCAAGGGCAGCCTTGGCAACTTAGTGAGACCCTGCTCAAAATACAGGTAAGGGGCTAGCGAGCTGGTTCAGTTTATAAAATGCTTGCTGCACAAGTTTGAGGACCTGAGTGTGGATCCCCAGCCCTGACATCAAACCCAAGGTATGGTGGTTCATGCCTGGAATCCTAGTTCTGGGGAGAGGGAGACAGGCAGATCCCCAGGGTTTCCTGACTTGACAGTCTGGGCAATCAGCGAGCTCCAAGTTCAATGAAACACCCGGTCTCAAAAAAGGAGGTGGATCTGACAAGATGATCAGTGGGTAAAGGTACCTGACACCAAGCTTGATGATGTGAGTTCGAGCCACAGAATCCACATGGTGGATGGAGAGAACCCACTTCCATAGGTTGTCCTCTGACCTTCATATTCTCAACAAGAAATAGGACTCTGTCTCTGTCTCTCTCAATAAAACCTAAGAAATAATTTTAATTAAAAAATAAGATTGAGAGTGTTTGATGAAAACATCCAACATCGACCTGTGACCTCTGTATATAAATGCATACATGTGCACATGTACCAACACACAAACATGCACACACACACACAAAAGTACACATACGCTCAAAATGTGTAGAATAAAATAAAACAAAAGTAAAAAGAGGAGCTGGGGATGTAGCTCAATTGTAGTGTACTAGTCTAGCATACACAAGGCTCTGAGTTCAATCCCAAATAAAAAGAAAAGAAAAAAAAAGATGCTCTGTGTGTGTGTGTGTGTGTGTGTGTGTGTGTGTGTGTGTGTGTGTGTGTGTATTATTCACCTCAATAAAGTTCAAGGCCCACAGGGACAAGATGGTTCGGCTAGTGACTCATCTGGCCACTGGTGGTCACAGAGCCAACTGATCTTTTCCAAGAGCTCAGGGAAAAAGCGATTAACCAGAATCCTGCTGAAAAGTAGATGAGCATCTCATCCAAGGTTGGGTCTCATCAGAGACTTGAGATGTTTCTCCAAGCAGTGGACAGGGCTCAGTCTTCCCAGGCAAAAGCAGCAGATCTCTCATCAGAGCTGAGCCAGGGCCAGGTGGGTGGTGGGCCAGAGGGGCTAGGTGTAGCCCGAGAACACCCCGAGGACCCCTGTGCAGCAGATCTGCACGGGCACCAAGAACAATGGCTGAGAATATGAAGGTGGTGTGGGCGTAGGCCCCAGCCCTCTACATCTGGCCCATACGCTGTGGGGTCCTGGCTTGAGTTCTGAATATCCTTATTCACTTAGCATGTCTCTGCCACCTCACCACCACCACCTCCACCACCACAGCCATATACCAGATACATTTTCCAAACTTTGGGGAAAGTTGCTGCCTGGATCCAGAATCCAGGAAGGGCCTCCATTGGCCTTCTGGGTCAGGAGCCAAGATCCTTCTCTGAGGGACTCGGGAGCCTGCTGGTCACCTTCCTAGGACAATCCCAGCAGAGTGCCTCATCCTAATAACCTCTCCCATCAGTGCCTGGATGCAGTACAAGGGGAACATCCCTCAGAAAGTCCAGCTAGAGAATGGCCTCTTTCAGTACACAGCTGATGCCTATCAGGCTCCATCAATGGGCAGCCAGCCTGCTATGAACTGTGCCTCTGCTGCTTGTCCAGAGTCAAGGGCTAAGGTCGTCCGTCCAGCAAGCCACTGAACCCAGATAGGCCCAGTGTGCATGGACCTGTGGTTCCCAAGGAGGGTACCACTTCTCCAGCAGGCTCCACAGTCGGGGCTGCTGTGTGGAGGCACAGTGACCTGCTTCCCTGAGGCAGAGCCGTTTCTCAGAGAGGGAACAGAGCTGAGTACATATAAGGGTGACTGTCTCTTAGGCCTTGAACGTTGTCACTGGCCAGAGACCTTATACCCAAGGGCAGTGGCCTTTTCTTCTCAGACATGGCTTCCTGATCATGCCATTGCTGGTATTAAGAAAGCTACCATGTCCGAAGCATACTCTGCTCTGGATTCACCAAATCCCAACTCACCTGACTTAGCAATGAGGACTCCACGAGGTCTATTTTACAGATAGGGGAAACTGAGGCTCAGAACCCAAGAGTGTAGGCGAGGGTGTAAAAGCCTACTTGGAACTGGCTATGTTAGGGCACTCAGATAGCTTTAGTAGGAGGATAGTTGCTAACTGAAGGCCTTGTGCTTTATAGAAAGATTCTGTCTCAAGAAACAAAAACAACTAATTGATTAATTTTAAGAAAATCCATTTTAGAAGCATCTACCCCTCCTTCTGCCACCCCGCTGTCTTTTCATGGGCAGGAGGTCCAGGGACTGCTGAACAGTGTGTATATCTCCTTGTCTCTCCCAGTCATTGAAAATATTGTGATAACCTAGCAGCATAAGATAGATTCCAAAGCTCTGGGCTCTAAGGGGTCGATTACTATGGTCCTTGTTACTGGGGTATTTAGCTAAAAGTATTCTCTTTTCTGTTTAAATAAAATGG
Organism: Ondatra zibethicus; assembly: GCA_004026605.1. Taxonomy (NCBI): domain Eukaryota; kingdom Metazoa; phylum Chordata; class Mammalia; order Rodentia; family Cricetidae; genus Ondatra; species Ondatra zibethicus. The sequence goes on along the minus strand of PVIU01002616.1, from coordinate 3,569 downwards.
AAGGTTTTGACTTTAACATAGTAAAATTACATATAACAAAACAGTTATCAAGCAAGAATTACAGTCACAATATATAGTCTATTTGTATTAGGCAAAAATTAAAGAAGATATTTTATCATCTACCTTATCTTTGTGAGTCTAGAGCTTTGTCTCTAATTTATCTTTTATCATAACTAAGAAAAACTATAACTCCCTGTCTTCAAATCCAGCAAAGACCCCAGAAAGATATAATATTACCTAAGAAAACAGAAAGGACATTGCAAGTAACTTCCAAAACTCTAGGATTGACAGAGACATCTCACTGCCTGGAGAGTCACCCAAAGTTCTTCTGTAACATTGGGCATCCATCTTCAGCCTACAGGCCCATCGTATCTGGCAGACTTTTCTATGAAGCAGGAAACTTGAAGATGTCCTACCCTGTACTGATAAAGTTTGGCAGTTCCTTTCTTCTGTGTCCTTCAGAATGTCTGGCAGTTTCTTCTGTGAAGCAGGAATCCTGAAGGGCCATGCCATCTTTTGGAAAGTTAACAATCACTTTTTTGTGGGTCCTGCAAACAGCATACCATTAAATAGTCCAAGCAAGAGCAGTTTCTTGCCCAAATGGCTAGCCTTGTCACATTGAAGGCAAATTCTATAATGAGTTTCTTCAATGCCCATCAACCTATCTAAAGTAATTGGTGCTGCCAGAAGCAGACATTTCTCACTGACAAGAAAAGCCTAAGTTTTCAAAACATTTTAAATGCCATATTATGTAGGTCTTTGAAGTGTTGAAGATTATCTAACTGAGATATATCTCTGTATATCTAGAAAACCTAACTAACATGACTAAAAGTTTGATTATTATAGATGACTATCTATTAATCTGTATTTCTTAATTATTTGTCACATTTTTAAATAAGCTGCATAAACATAATACCTTAAACAAGGGTAGAAAAAAATATATAGTAGCAAAATTGACCTTAAATTTTTATCAATAGACCAAAATCCATACCAATATATTTATTTCTACAACATATCTCCCTTTTTGAAGAAAGAGATTGGCTATGACCATTAACCATTTATAATCAACCCTTTTTAAATAAAAACAAACATTTTTAAACAATCAATTTGGGAATTTGGGCACAGTTTTTTTTTTAAAACTCTTTTTTGCTGTTTGTTAAGTGAAGAATTTTTACAGCTTGGTAAGACCTTTTGGGGGGGGTCTTGGTCCATCAAAGCACATTAGTCTGGAAGGAATACACAGATTTTTATCCTCTGTGGAAACAAAAGCAGAACCTCTTTTTTTAAAGTAACATACCTTAGACTCAAATTTTGAAATCAAGATATCTTTAAAATATATATGTTGATTTAGCTTAGCAGCCCCCAGAATCAAACATCTCTCTGTAGTCAAAAATTCAAAGAAAACACAATAATGTAAAAAGTCCAGACTCTTTGTATATTTCCCATCTTTATGTGCTTAATATACATATATTTTATTACTCTATTTCTTTTTAAGGATTTTAAATCATTATTTTAATCTATGACTGTTTTTACTTTTTTCTCTTTCTCAATTCTATGCACATTTATCAAACACAATGTGACCCATTTAGAGGTCTTTTATGTCTGAATCTGTCCTTATTGTGTATCTGAAATCCCTTCTGACCAGGAGCATTTTTAAAATGGTAAGCGGTGTGGTCGCAGTAGGCGCTGTATGCTGGCTCTGCCTCTCTCGGCCTTTTAACACGGCAGAGGTACGTTCATGGCCAGCTTTGGGACTGCCGGGTGGGAGTTATGCCCACCACCTCAATTCTGTAAAGCAGTGTACAATATATAAACACTTTTAGCCTGAGTAAAAGCTAAACCTACATGCAACGCGCTGCGTGGCCTGGAAATGTCTCTGTGTATGGTGATGGGAATCCGCCATGCTCTCCTGCCTGTGTACGCTTAGCAGACCCGATTCGGCCAGTTGCCCAGGAGGGGAGTACTGAGCCCCTGGTACACTCTCAGCTACTTTTCTCCTAACCCTGAGCAGGCATACACACAAGCACCTGGACCCGAAGTGGGTGGTGGGCCACGTGGGTTAGCCCCATGGTGGGCTAACAGATACAGTTAGAAGCATTCTCTGTCCTGCTGGTCCCCCTGAACCAGTTTTCTCTACCCACCTGATCCTGAAGCCACTTATGAAATAACCACTCTGAGGCTTATAATTAGTTACAATTGTTTGACCAGTGTCTTAGGTTTCTTACTGGCTAACTCTTAACTATTAAATTAACCCATTTCTATTAATTTGTGTATTGCCACGAGGCTGTGGTTTACTGGTCACTCCTTTGTCTCTTTGACTCTGTCTATTCTCTCTATCTCTGTTCAGATTTTCTGCCTGGCTTTACTCTACCAGGCCATTGACCAAAACAGTTTTATTCATTAACCAATAAAAGCAACATGTATACAGAAGGACCTCCTACATCAGGGATGCTCCTTACACCTTCTTACTAAAGCCCTGGCCACCCAGGACTCAGGATGTGAGTATACTTGGAGATGGGGCCTTGAAAAAGATGAAGTTCATCGTGAAGCCCCTGGGGTGACCCTCATACAGTGTCCTCCTAGGGACATAAGCATGTTCAGGGATATCCCTGTGGGGACATAGGAAAAGGAGGAAGACCTGAGGAGGAACTGATCAGTCTACAATTTAATCCCAGACCTCTATTCCCAGAGAGAATGACAGCTGGTGAAAGTCATCGTCAACTCACAACAGTCACAGAAAACCACATAGAAGCCACCCATGTGCTTGCAGGCAAAGGGTTTGTTGACTTGAGGCCGGCCCTGGCCCCTCAGGGTTCCGGGGCTTCTCCGCTATGGAGGCTCAGGTAATAGGAATTTGTTTCAGTATGTTGACTTTGCCTGTGTCTAAAAGAGAAGGTAGATACATACAATCCTCAATTCAGACTTTGACATGGAACCTCTCAGGAAGCTGGCCTGGAGGAATAGCCCAGGGTGGAGATGCTGCTCAGAAAATTTCATCTCTATCTCTGCCTAGCCACTGGGTGAGCTTCATTTTCCCAGCAGGGTTTGATCCTGAGATTTCCCTTCTCTCCAGGCATTAATGATCATTTCATGGCAAAAAAAAAATAGTTGCTATTTTTCCAAAAGTAATTGAGAGAATCTAGAGAATTTCCAGTTCTGCACAGCACTTCAGCCCAGAGTAAGGTCTGGGCACTGTGCCACCAGAACCACCAGACCCTGGTGACCTGTTTCCAGCCTAGTAAATATTGATTCAGAGGAGCTGGAACCACCTGTACCCACCTCTCTGGGTGGAGAGAATGAAGAGGATGGAGAAGAGAATAAGGGTAGAGATATGGTAGAAGGTGAAGATGGAGATAGGTAGGGAGATGGAGCCGAGCATAGAGATGGAGCCAAGCGTGGAGATGATGGAGCCGAGCATAGAGATGGAGCCAAGCATGGAGATGATGGGGCCAAGTGTAGAGATGGAGATGAGTGTAGAGATGATGGAGCCGAGTGTGGAGATGATGGGGCCGAGTGTGGAGATGATGGGGCCGAGTGTGGAGATGATGGGGCCGAGTGTGGGGATGATA
>PVIU01002615.1:0-166633 GCA_004026605.1 Ondatra zibethicus | reverse complement strand
GATTCCCACTGAGTCAAGACCTTGTTAACGTTTTTATTTTTATTATTTTATGCACAGAACATCATCTTCAGCTTTTTAGGAATTGGTATGGGCTATTGCATAGAGACAGTCCAGAAGAGTGGTGCCAATGATTATTTCAACTTCAAAGTAACAGTAAGAGCAATGGGTCTGCAGCTTTGCTGGTAGAGTCCTTACCAGACACCATTACTACCACATAAACTGGGTGTGGTGGCCCATACATGTAATCCTAATATTTAGGAGGCAGAGGTGTCTAGGTACGAAGTTAATGTCATTCTTGGATACATGGCCAGTCCTATATGAGACCCTGTCCCAAACAAAACAGGAAAAGAAAGCAACTAACATGTCTTGTGTGCATTCCGTCTGTGCTGGTCTTTCTCTGCTGTGTAGCATGTGTTCTGAGCACAGTGCTATGGCGGTGTCCTTAGGAACTGACACCAGGTGTTTTCTCCTCTGACAAGTACGTCTTCCTGCCTACATTATGCCTTTTTGCAACATAGACCTATTTTCTTCATTTTGTTCAATAATATATCTGTTTTGGAGTTTTCTAATGGCTCTACATCATATAGCTCAGAAAGATTATTAGATTTTACCTGCATTCTCTTAAGGGAAGAAGGTAATTGTGGACAGAGTGGCATACCCTGCTTTCATGTGGGATATTCAATTGCAAGTGAGACTGTGCAGAGTTCCCTTCCCTCGCTCTGGAGCCACACAGCAGGTTTCAATTCTGTAACTGTCAATAGCCCGTATTTCTTAGTAAGGAAAACAGGTGCCCTAGAGAATAACTTTGACTTGGTATGAGCAAGAAATGCATCTTCTTGTGGTGAGGCACTGGTGTGTGCTGCAGGGTTTGTGACTATGGTGGATCCCAGCTGATCTTGAACCCACGCAGAAGCCACTGGCTGTCTGCAGCCAGTGTTCTGTACTCTGTTACTCTCGGTTACAGATATAGAGGATAAAGAGGATTAAAGATAAAAATTATCTTCTTACCGACTGAGGAACAGTACCTGTATTCATTCATGCCAGGTCCAATCTTTGGAGAGGTGACTTAGGATGTTTCCCAGAGGCATTTAGAACCTTATTATAACGACTGAGCCACCTCAGGTGGCATCTCGAGCAAGCTTCTCTTCTGGAGTCACCACCACGGCTTAACTGTTGATGCTAACTAGAGAAACAGAGGTTGAGGGGTGGGGGTGGCTCAGAGTAAAGGTTCTTGCTGTCAAGCCTATTGGCCTGAGTTCAATGCCAGAACACACATACTGGAAGGAGAACCAACTCTTAAAAAGTTATTCTGACTTCTGCATGAGGTAACATACATAAAATAAATGTAATTTTTGAAAAAGAAAGAAAACACAAATTGAGGTTCCCTTGAGCCTGAGACTGCCTTCCTATCCTTACTGCCTGGATACGGCAGCATGGCTAGACCCACGCTACTACCACTGCTACCACTACCACTACTACCACTACTACTACTACCACTGCTACTACTACTACTACTACTGCTACTACTACTACTGCTACTACTACTACTACTACTACTACTACTACCACTACTACTACTACCACTGCTACTACTACTACTACTACTGCTACTACTACTACTACTACTACCACTACTACTGCTACTACCACTGCTACCACTACCACTACCACTACTACCACTACCACTGCTACTACTACTACTACTACTACCACTGCTACCACTACCACTACCACTACTACCACTACTACTGCTACTACTACTACTACTGCTACCACTACTACTAATACCACTACTACTACTACTACTACTACTTCTTCTTCTTCTTCTTCTTCTTCTTCTTCTTCTTCTTCTTCTTCTTCTTCTTCTTCTTCTTCTTCTTCTTCTTCTTCTTCTTCTTCTTCTACAATGAAGACTTTGAATTCTTTTTTTTTAAGTGAAGAGTTTATTGAGATAAAGGGGGTGGGGAGGGAAGAGAGAAAGAGTAAGGGAGAGAGAGACATAGAGCGAGGGAGAGAGAGACAGAGACAGAGAGGGGAAGAGGAAGAAGGGGAGAGCTTATGAATTCCTAACATGTAAGAAGTTCTCTGTTGCTCACCTATAGTCTCAGGAATTGTTGATTGTTGGGAGATGAAGGCCACGAGATGAGGTTGAGTTGGGGCCTCCTGCTCAGAATGATTGGTACCCTTTTCATCTGTCTCTGCCACTGTGAACAGAAGAGAGCATGGGCAGGTCAGATCGAGGAACTGGGAAACACGAAGCTGTGAAAGTCCCCATTGGGGCCTGGGGAAGGCAAATCATATTCTTCTTTTGCCCTTGTGAGTTTGGAATAAGTTGAAGGGGATACAGAAGGAAATGAAGGCAAAGATTCGATCACTGACAGGCAGGACTAAGAGAGTACATGGATACCAGGTTTTCTCACACTTCCATGTCAGCTGCCAACCAGACCAGCTGCTTTATTGATGTTCAGGGTAACACAGGCCAGACAGCAGACCGCAGAAGATCCTCACTGGACCAGCAGGTCCCAAAGGGCCAGCCAATCAGGGAGTCTAGGGGAATGTTGTTGCTTTGTTGGAAAACTTCCAGAAGTTTTGTGCAAAGGTTGACGAGTAGTGACATGGAGTAGTGGTATGGAGTAGTGACTTGGAGTAGCGGCGTGGAGTAGCATATGAATGAACCCCACACTACTTCCATGACTGATGATAGTGTGCAGATTCCTTTTGCTTATCTGCATGCTTGTCCATCAGAAATGTACAGTAATAAAGCAATAGTTTAGACTTTAATTCTGTCATGCCATGGTGCCTCCTATGGCCGTCTCTGGTGGTTAAAGTGGCTCTGCTCATCCACTACATCCTTAGCCCCATGGTTGTGCCAGCATCACACCGTTGGTGTTTCTGACCGTGCTTACATCTGATGATGCCTACATTCCAAGCCCTCCTCCCACCAATCTCATTCATGTCAATCTTTGTTTATAGGAGCCTTACACACCATGGCTTTCGTTTGCCAAAGTAAATGTTCATCTGGGTTCCAGAAATTCAGCAAAAAGATTGGTTACTGAACTTTTGATCACTGTTCACAGGAGCTAAATTACAGGGGGTTAAGGACACTCGTCCAGTCCACTTGGGATGAACACATAGGCTAAAGACAGCCATATATACCATAAAACATGCATTAATTTTATTTGGTTCTAGCCATGGGAGAGTCTTGTTTTGTGTTTAACCTCTCAGGCCTTCATCATGGGTCATCCAGCTTAAGCCTGGTGTGGAAACTTGGATAACCTCCAGCAGAACACAACGGAAGTGATTAAAGGCATTGAAAAACTGGCACTGTGTTAAAGACGCTGAGATGACTCATTCTGCAGAAAGGAAGGCAGGTGGGGAAAGCCTGTCTCGAGAACTGTAAAAGCTGAGGAAAAGCCACTATGAAAGGAAGACTCCAGTTGCCGCTGGGGCTGTGCTAACTGTTGATTACTCAGCCCCATGAATGGGGCCATGCAGTGAATGGTCAGAGCCATCTTTGCAAGAAGAAACCTTGGGAAACATTTCAGTATATGATTGATATCCACGGTGACATACTGGAGGTTGTCAGTCTACCTTGTATACAACCTGACTGAGAACATCTGTCATGTCAGGGTTCCCTCCTACCCTTCCTCATCTGTCTTCTCTCTGGGCAGGCACATTGGTGAGACCACAGGAGAGATGAAGAGAAATACTGAAGTCTTCGCCTTGGTCATAGCTGACCTAAGCATAGCCCCTGAAGCCAAGGTGTACTGGTCCTTACATAGGAGCTCACAGTGGCACCCTCACATCACCTTCAAGTCCTGGATTTTATGGAATGTGGTATTAAGTCATGTATCTAGTACTCATCATCTTCATCAGTTTGGCGAGTGTCATGTTTATCTTTTCCCCTGAACAGACAGGCTCGTTAGGTGTACCTTTGCCATCTTCACTCTGTTCCTTAGCCTCTGATCTTCTTAGGTGTAAGAAATAATCTCGCTCCGTGGGAACAGGCAGATTCTCAATAGAATGCCCTTTGTGCTGCAGCACTATGGCGCTTAGTCCTTAAGCTTACTCCCTTGCTTTGTCCAGAGGGTTCCAGTTTTAGGGAAGATGCTTTGAAGGCCACTCTTCAGTTCTCTGTGGACGGGGTCTTGATGTGTAGCTCAAGCTGGCTTCGTGCTCATAATGTAGGCCAGGCTGGTGTCAAATCTGAAGCCCTCTTGCCCTACTTCCCCAGTGTGTGCTGTGGCCACACTTGGCTTCTGAAAGCCTTTGGGGGGGGCGGGGTGAGGCAAGGTCCCATGTAGCCCACACTTACCTTGAACTCCTGATTCTCCTGTCTCTACCTTCCAAGTGTTGGTTACATGCAATGGGCATGTGCCACCATTGTCAGTTTGTAAGAGCTCTTCAGTAGAGTGTATGTGAGCTTAAAATACCACAGGACCTTGTTTTCCTGTATAAATACATTTTAAAAATCCCATAGAGGCTAACTAGGTAAGCAACTTCTGCTTGTCGTCCTAGGGTAGGTGTTGAATGTTTACAAGCAGATAATTTTGCTCTCCTTCCCCATAAGGTGATGTTGTCAGTTCAATGTCAGTAACTGCATCCTTGCTGTCACTTTATCCTATCAGTTTTTAATGGGTCCCCATTTTTCTAACTCACTCTCAACCATGTCTCACTGGGGCTAGACGGGGTTCTTGAAGCACCTATCAGCAGATGGTGGAAGGTGATGCTTGTTTACACAGCCGTGTGCGCCTCTTGATCACTGAGTGGGTGGATGGAAGATCCTCCATAAATCTAAAGAGGAATTACTGTTGCTACCTGCCCAAATTGAGGCAGGCAAGCACTTAGCGAGTCTCCAGTAGTCCTGATGAATCACAGGAGCACCCACAGCAAGAATTATAATCTGCAGTTTAAAGTTGCAGGGGTTTTCCATTGTGTCTAAATCGAGGACATGTTAACAGATAAAAAAATAGAATTCTCTTTGATGTTGGTTTCTTTGGATATATAAGTTTTCTTGAAGTCTGTGAGTCAGGCCCTAGGAATTTTCTTTCGGCTCCACCTTGTCTTTCAGGGAGTAACTTAGTCAGATGGTGCTGACTGGGCTCTGGTCTGCTTCCTTTGATTTCATTAAATTTATACTGAAAGAGCATCAGAAAGGAATTGGAGATATAGCTCAGTTGGTAGAGTACTTGCCTAGCATACTGGAAGCTCTGGGTTCGATTCCCAGCACCATATAAGGCAGGCATATGCCAGTAATCACAGCACACAAGTGGTAGAGGCAGGATGATCAGGAGCTCAAGACTGTTCTCAGCCCTGAGCTGAGCCTAGGATGCATGTGACCCTGTGCCAAGTACCCAAGAGGTGTAGTAGAGAAAACACCCTTAGGAAGTGCCTCTTTTTTTTTACTCAGCAATAGCTTCTGTTAAGTTTGGTAAAGGATGCCTAGATTGTTTTTTGGTAGGATGCCGTGTGTGTTTTTGAAAGCTATACTTGTAACTGTCTTTGTCCTACCTCATCTCAAGTCACTTATTTTAGGAGATTCCAGAATAGAATCTTTAATTTGCTTAGGACCAGGTACATAGGGGCTCATACCTGCAGTCTGAGCACTTGAGAGGTAGATGCAGAAGAATCAGGAGTTCAAGGCAGACTTGGCTACATGAGTTCAAAGCTACCTGGGCTGCATGAGATCTCAAACAATGAAAATTAAATAAATAAAGTGGCTAGTGCATTGCTCCCTTTCTAAGAATTGTCGATTGTTTGGGCAGTTGATCTATAGTAGCATTTGAAAGCACATTACTGAGTGTAGCATTTGCTTTAATCTGGGTGGGAGTTTGTTTTCTTATTCTAAATCTTGCCCCCTCCCCAATGCACCGCTCCCCCATTAACTGCAACAAGGTCTTTTTGCTTTCATGTAGCATGGATTGAAGTCACCAATCACACCAAATATTTTGATCTGTTTGTTTTTTTTCTTCACTGCTGTCCAAAAGCAGACAAGGCAGAACTTGAAATGACCCACCTCTGCTAATAAGGTTGTTTGAACGGTCTCCTCAACGCTGGCTCCCTCTCTTCTTATGTGTTGCCCCAGGTATGCCGACATCTGCAGTCACGTTGAATACCCCTGCCGATTCCAGGATGCTTCCGCTGCCACCCAGGAGATCATTCCTCATCGAGTGTTTGCCCCGCTGTGCCTTGAGAGTGCCTGCCAAGAGGCCCTGCTGTGGCTGGTCCCTCCTTGCCTCTCAGCTGCGCACTCTGTCCTGGGAACACACCCTTTCTCCCGGCTGGACATACTCATTGTCCCTGCCAACTTTCCAAGTCTGGGGATGGCCAGGTATGTGTCTCAGCATGGCATGTGGGACACACGCTTCAGAAGTCTGGGGACTGCTAGGGGAATGTTTTTCTTAAACTCCATCAGCAGTTTCGTTTGCTCAGGGTGGAAGGAGCGGGTTCCTTGTTCACCCCTGGATCTCTTACTGCTACCTTCAGGAGATGGTTTTCAAGTAGGCCCTCCTCCCCACCCTATTACCATGAACCTGTAGGTATCACGGCTGAGACTGGGCATAGACCGCACCCCAGAGTGATATATGTGGGGTTGCGGTTACTCAGTGGGTGGTGAGAGCTTGCTGCTAATGAGTCCAAGGTCATGGCATCAGGCTCCGCACACAGTAACAAAACCTGGTCGCAGGGCCACAGCTGCTTGCCTAATCCTGACCAGCTGCCTCATCCGTTCTCACCATTGGTCACAAGGCAACAACTTTAGAGCCCTGTGTCAGAGAGAACATAAATCCATCCACACTGCTGGAAAAACAGCTAAAAGCAGATGGCTTGCATGGGGGAGGGCCATAGCAACTTGTTCCTATTTTTAATACAGTAAGTGAAGTATTCTTACCATGCCTCCATTTAATTCCGACAGAAACTGGAGACTTAGAAGCTGACCCTTTACCCTGCGTTAATTACAGCCACTCCGTCAGTCCACAGTGATAGGCGCGTGGCTCTGTCCCACAGAGGAAAGATGGCGGGTGGACCACGCGCATGCTTCTGTTTGCAAACCCTCATCACTAACAGGGACTGTGCTTGACTGGGATGGGAAAACGAGCTCATCAGACATGTGGCTTTGAGTTTTTCCCCATTAGTCAAGGAAATTCCTTCTGCCAATTAATTTCCATGCTTTCAAACAGCTGTCATTTGTGGTGTTTTCCCAAAAAACTGCACACATTCCGGGTAAAACCCTCGAGTAGAAAAGAACTGACCAGAACATTTGCTTTTGATCTCTACTGTAGGCACACACACACACACACACACACACACACTTTTTAAGGGGTGGCTGGCTCGATGTAACCCTTGAGTTCTCAGAAAATCAGTTAGACTGATTTTTATCCTGTATTTATGAAGATAATGGGAATGTAGAAACTAGGATAATTATATATGTTTGGTTGCATGCATCGTATAATTGTCTTGATGGCTATATATAGAGTTTGTCTTAACAAGGGAGCTTCTTTGGTCCCTTTGAAGAGTTTTCTGGACTTAATTTAAACAGTTATTGGTGAAGAAAGGGTTATTCATTAAATGCTTCTCATTTGTATATGGTTTTGAGGGGTCATATTTATTTGAGAGGTTTTAGTACTTTATGGATGTTGTTTTTCAGGGCATATTTGCTAACCGTCCCATATTCTGGCCTGGGGGAAGCAAAGGCAGAGTATTTTTCACACAGAGAACCTCTTGATAGCCCCTTCCCCGCCACACAGTCTGCCAGGCCTAGGATGTGCTGACCTGCAGGCCATTCTATAAGCTTCTCTTTCCAAGTCTGCATGCCCAAGCAGGCCTGCAGTAAGATTTCTGCTTTTTGAGATATTTAAGGTAATTTAAACATGTTTAATGCTGCATGTTTAAATAAGAAGCTTAAGTGCCTGAAGGCCAGCACGGGCACAAATGTCAGAACTGGAGTGGGGGTAAGAAGTTAGTAGTCAAGCTTCAGGATGGAGCAGTGCACAGTGCTCAGGTAGCAACCCCCACCACACCCCCAGACAGGAAGTAGCCTGTCCTGGTTAAGCTGTTTCCTGGACTTAACTATTTTCTTTGCTTGTGAATACTGGAAAGGGAGATTGTCCTCTTGTCTAGCCCCAGTCGGGTGCTGAACCGGGGGGGGGGGGGTCTTACAGGGGCCCTGCTGCTTTTCCTATGCTTAAGGCCTGCTGCAGCAAGATGCAGGTGTGGAGGTCAACTCTGTGCCCATACAGGGATTGGGAAACTCTCAAAACCATGAGGTGCCATCGCGAGAGACCTGTGCACCAAAACTCGCCATGCCTTGGTCATTATAGTGTACTGGGGAATCAAAGAACCCTCTTGGTAAATTAACCGACTCTTTCCTGAGTCCCTGTTTATAAACATGTAGCAGGGTCATAAATTCCATAGCTCTGGGCTTCTTTAGCAATTAGGGTTTAATTATGATGAGCACCGTTTCAGTATTCCTCTCTGGCAAACAGCAGTCAGCATTCCCACATGAACAACAACAGTCAAATCATGAACTGTGTTAAAGGATTTTTTTTTAATGTTTGGATGATACATAGTGTTTTAAACGTTACTCTTCGTAGTTTGGGTGAATATGCTTAACTCTCCTCTTGAGCCAAATAGGTGATGTCAGTGAAGTGAGGAAAACACATTTTTGCAGCTTGAAATCGTGATAATCAGTTCACAAGAAGGCAGATGGTGCACCAGCAGTGGCCAGGCTGGACGTAGCTAGTGAAAGTGCTCTGGAGCTCTTTAACAAAGTGCTTCTCAGATTGCATTGTGTTGTTTCTGCCACCCTCTGCCGAGCAGCCAGCTCCCCCTGCCCCAGGACTCCCCCTCCTCACTGTTGAAAGGGGAAAATGCTTTCCCTCTAGCCCCGTGGTTCTCAGCCTTCCTAACACTGTGACACTGTGACCCGTTAATACAATTCTTCATGTACTGGTGACCCCCACCATAAAATTGTTTTCATTGCTACTTAGTAACTGTAGCTTTTGTTACTGTTTTTAAATCATAATATAAATATCCGATACACAGATGGTCTTATGTGTCCCCCGTGAAAGGGTCTTTCAACCCTAACGGGGTCATGACCTGCAGGTTGAGAACCACTGCTCCAGTCTGAGGAAACCGACCAGTGTGCATTTGGTCATCCATTGCCCACTCTCTCCTGTGCTTTACTCTTCTGGGATCTGCAGGCTCTCTGGTTCTGTTTCATTTTACTTCTGCACATCTTGGAGTGAGTGCTATGATCCCCCATGAAGAGATGAGTGCATTCTGACTGGGTCTCCTTTGTGTACAAAGCTCTCCTGCTGTGGAGAGTAATATTTGGCCATATTTGTTTGGACCTCATGTGTTCTCTTGTCTGACTTCCTCCCATTGAGAAGCGCGTGCCAAGGGTGCTCTTTGTCACACTTACACTCTTTGCTATGAAAGCAATAGTGTCAGTGGAATGATAGCCCGGAACAAGATTCATGACCATTGCTTAAAATGAACACCCCAGTCCTACCTCTGTATGTGTCTGCTTCACCAGTTGTGTCTCAGAAGATCCACAGTGTGTGTCACAAGGTATAATTAAGCTGCCAGGACTACCTTGCTAACGTCCAGGTACCCCTTAACCCGTATTTGAATTTCAAGAATCCTGAAAATTATCTCAGTGCCAGGGTTTCATTTAGTGCCATCAAAAAGCCTGTTCTCCCTTTCAGTCCCACTGTTCACATCTTAGTCTTGCGCCTGTCAAACTTTGGAAACCGGAGAGTGGGAGACGTAAAGGTAGTATGGCAGACTAGGGTAGCCGGCAGATTCCACTCTGATCCCTGCTGCTGGCTCCCCAGGTTGTGTGCAGCTGTCTGTTGTCATGGTGCATTTCTGTCAAGCACATTGTCTGCACGCAGTACTTAATGCCAGGCCGACAAGGGCAAGTGAGGCTGCTGGTAAGATCTCCATTCTTCTGGGAATGGGCATTCTAGCCTGGGAAAAAATAGAATATGCAGAAGTGAAGATGTGTGCTCTGGAGAAAGTAAAACCAAGGACACGGAGAGTAGGGTGGGCAACTCCTTAGGGTAGGCTCAGGTCAACCACGTGAAGACAGGCAGAGACAGTGAGAGGTCATGGATAGCCACAGAGATCAGCTTTGTCTTCAGATCATGGGTGCCGTACTGTCTCATGACCTGCTGGTTAGAGCCAGGGCTTAGCAGCTGCTGTCCTTAAACAGAATCTCCCTTTGGACCTGGCACAGCCCCTGGCACCCGGACTAGAGACTACCCCTGTGCCAGGGGAGAAAGATGACCCCAGTGACCACATCTTCTTTACCTAGTGGCTGTTTTGTGATTTCTCGCTTACACAGCAGATCACAGGGAGGGGAGCTGGGCGTAGGTATTTGCTCATCTAAGTTTTTAAAGTTTTTTTTTTCCTTATTGAACAAAAAGAATGTTGACAAAGAGTTTAGAGAAATAATTACTCAAATAGTCTCAATGTTCTTCATGGTGGAAAAATACCATAAAGCCCCTTATTATACACAACTTGTTCTTAAAAGATTGGGTTGTGCAATAGAAAACCTCTGCATGCTTATCCTAGCTCCTGACTCTGCATGCAGAGTTTTCCTAAGTACCTCAGCTGCAGATAGACACCCTGCACATACATGCCCAGGAATGAGGTAGCCAGTCTGCCCCACCCCTCCCGCTGGAGTTAGACAGGGTGTTGTCTTGTTTGTTCTTATCTCCCAGCCAATGCGTAAGAGAATAAGCAAAGCACAGCACACTGCTGCAAAGGGCCTGTTGTTTCCACCCTTCTGACCACGTTCCTTGCTGCCAGGGAGGAAGCAGTCATATGTTTCTGTCATTATCTTAAGTGGTAAGGTTTCGCAGCTTTGAAAGTCTTTCTTCAATTGTTTTTCTGCTAGTTTACACTTGAATTTTCAATCCGCTAAACCCAAACCACCATACCCTTAAACACTTCTTTCAGTGCCAAGGGATGTGCCCACAATGGTTCTTCCCTCAGGAGTGGGCCCTAGGCAAGCTGGTGCCTGTTCACTCGCGCACCCGCCCACTCTGCCGCGTTATCTCATAAGCTGCATGTTTGGGGTTTGCATGTAGATTTTGTTTTGAACTTGGATTGATTCTCAGATTTTTAATAAATTTTCAAATTTTTCATGGGTGGTTTCTTTAAAGGCCCAAACATTTGAATGAGCACCTCCTGTCCCCTGTGCTTTGTGCAATCCCTGCACACCTTCCTCTCCACCCCTGGAAGAGCTTAGCTGTTTCCTGCACCCTGACGTGGCCGCAAAGCTGAGCAGTTCTGAGGGTGCAGGTGGGGTGGCCCCCGGATGCTTTTTTGTGTCTTCTTTGTTCTGTTGCTGATTTCTGTTCCCACGAAGGGGTTAACTGAGGGCCTTCTCCTAACAGGTTCCAGTTTTCACTTTTCTTTCCTCAAACAGTAACTGTTATTCATAAAGTGCAGCCCCTTTAGCACCGCCCACTGAAGTTCAATTTGCACACTAATGAGAGGAATGTGCTTGTTTATCTCCACGGAAACAGGTAAACCCTACCTGCACATCTGACACTGCAAGGTATAGTGCATCTTCAGTGTTTTTCAGATTTGATTTGATATTTTGACTTTATGATCCTCGGCATTCAGAACACTGTTTTAAGCAAATATAGTACAAATGGTCGGGGTATTTTACAGCCAGTTCAAAAATAGAGATTCTGCCCTAACTCTAATGATAAAGTTCATTTTATGATTTTCTTTTTACAAATGAAACTCAGCTCAACAACTCAAGCATTGCTAAGAGCCAAACATTCTAACACAATACAATCAACCTGTACACACTGATTTGATAGGTGTGTGCTGAGGTGATAGGAAAATACTATACATCTTTACTTCTATGATCAAACCTTCGTGTTCCATGAACGCAGAAAGCCTGTGTGCATCATGAAAACCCCATGGTTGGTAACTGTTCAGCAGCTGCAGATCTGTAAGAAGTGCTTGAAGCTGTCAGGAGAGACGCAGAGAGCTGCATGCGTTCAGAACCGCAGCTGCTGTGAGCTGCTGCCAGCCGTCCAGTTCAGCACGTGTTGGATTTGAACTGTATTGGTTGTCAGCTCAGACACATTTCACTGGCGCCAAACTTTTGAGGAGCCCCAAATTCAGTTACAGTGTTGGGGTATCGACACACAGTTTAAGAAACTGTGGTTTTGACAATAACCAGTTTGTATTAAGTTGGCAGGGAATGAGTTTGGGGTTCAGGCATTGGCGAGACTTGTCTGTAACTGTCTGAGGCTGAGCGCTTTGCTTTCTGGGAAGGAGATGAAGACTGTAGCTCACAGTGGGCTGGCTTTGAGGTGCATCACGCAGAGCCAGGCAGAGTGAGCCTGTGGCTTTTGCTTGTCTAGAATCTTTTGCTATGGGCAGCTGTACTGCTTGTCAGATCCACCAGTAGTGTTTCATCATCATCGAGCCGTGATCTCTCACCCTCTGGAAGGTTGTGCTGGAGTGTTTTATTTTCTTTGAACTGTTCACATACACATAGACTGACTGACAGACCTACCTTCAGAGAATTGCTAGCGCTATCTTTCAAGAGAACTTGCTAGTCCTTTGACAGGCCTCGCAGCAATCACCTCCACCTGTGTTTGTAATCATCTCTCTTTTGATGTCAGCACAGGCAGTTAATCTCTTCCAGTCCTAGACCCTGATGTGACCACCATCTTGTCATTTTCTCCTTGGAGGGAAAGCCCCCTCCACCTCTCTGCTGAACCCTCATTACTGTGCTCCCTGGACAGAGCTATGGAAGGCAATGGATAAGAGCTTACATTTGAATATTGACTCTTTCAGGATCTTATTCATCAAACCATTACAGAGAAAGCTGCTGGGTCCTGAGCCATGTTATGAACACATGAAGGGAGGGCTATGCGTTTCCTAATTGGGGGAGAACACCAGCTCTAGAAATAACCCTCGAGCTTAACATATGGACGGCTCTCTTGGGAGGGACCTGTTCTGTGTCAGCGCACATAGCCTTGTCACCTAACTCGTCCTAAAGTGCAGTTGACCAGATTGGCTGAAAGGTCAGATACAAGGAGAGACTCCTTTCAAAAATGTATTACTTTGGGGGATGAAGATGTAGCTGTTTGTAGAGTGCTTGTCTAGCGTGCCCAATGCCCTGGGTTCAGTCTCTAAGTTCAAGGTCATCTATGGCTACTTAACGAAGGCTAGCCCAGGCTCCACGAGGCCTTGTCTTGAAATAAAGAAATTGTTTTCATTAAAGACTTGAATGTGGTGTGGGATTTGAGGGTTCAGTGTTAAAAAGAATCCAAATTTAACCCCAGAGTATAGCTTGGAGTAGGATGCCTTCTGTTCCTTGGTAACTACCCATTCTCTCTCTGTCTCTCTCTCTCTCTGTCTTTCTCTCTGTCTCTGTCTCTCTCTCTCTCTCTCTCTGGTTTCACTATGTATATCTGACTGGCCTGGAACTCTATGTAGAACAGGCTTGTCTCAAACTCACGAAGATCCACCTGCCTCTGCCTCTGTGCTGGAATTAAAGGTGTGTGCCCCACATCTGGCTCCTATCTGTGCTCATTTTAGAGGTGACTCCATTGAACAGACCAGATCTGTACTTTACCTTCCCCAGTTAACTTGCTAAGAATTACTCCCTGTCCTTCACACTGCAAAATAGGAATCTTGAGACTCCAGTCTAAGAGCGCGTAGGTGACAGTTGGACCCTCGCTGCTCCTGTAGGCTTGATACCTAGGCCTTCACACCTGGAGGCCTCCTTGCTGAATGGCCAGAATCAGAAGTTGGTACATTGTAATTCTTGAGTCAGTTTCCTCTGTGAGGGCATCCAGAGAGTTGAAGGACAGCGTTTCCATTCAGGAACAAGTTTGTTGTAGTTGAAGAGTTTTTCATACTTGTGCAGTTTGAGGATGCGCCACCAAAGCTGGCGTTTGGGACAGGAGGGATGAGCAGTGGCCAGAATTCATTCAGTAAACACATCTATCAGTGGACAAGTGTGATGAATCATGCTGTGGCCTCCAGGAGATGTGAACCCATAAGCTTAAGTCCGGAGCTTTTGAAGCTTCGGGGAGACTGGCTTTGTGGAATGGCTAAATCAGAGGCAGAAGTGGTGGGGGCGGGGTCAGGCATTGTGAGTTCATCAGTTTAGGAAATAAATGGGTTCCACAGAATTAAAAGGGAGTTCTTTATCAGGGAGCACCGAGGAAAGCCTTTAATATTATTACCATCTGATTTAATATCCTGATGTATCTGCCTCTTGAAGATAGACTCCTCCCCAGCCAAGCACCACTGTGGTGCTCAGGGATACACATTTACTTCATGGGACACTCACAGACTCAAACCAACTTCAAACCACTCTTTGGGAGGTGATTCTATTCACAAATATCTGGTGTAAGTCCTCTCTTTTCTGCCTTTGGTGACTGAGGACTTGGAGAGGCCATGGAAGCCCTGATCTCCGAGGCCATTGAACCGGCCACTTCCTGTGGGGGGGTCTGGCTCCCTCTGGAGGTTTTCAGTCGATCAGTAAGAGAATCTAAGAATGGTTCAGATAGCTCAAGGACAGTTCTATTAATTCTAAAGAACAACCCTCAGAGCAGGCAGGCTGCACATCTCACCAGCTGTGGAGAGGAGGGTGGAGGAGAGAAGGGGAGGCCATGCTGCCTGAGTTACTAACATGGAGGTCTGCCACATGGCAGGGAGGGGAACTTCAGGAAAGATCAAGGAACTCAAAGTACCAGAAAACCATACTTAGTTCCTGAAACAAAGATACAGAAAAAGGAAAAGGAAGACTTTTAGTCCAAACTCAGAATGATGGGCAGACCCAGCCAAACCTCCTGGCTGCCAGTTTGTGGGGGGAAGCGGCATGCTGGGGAAGGGAAAGTACTGACTCTCATTAAAGGAAAATGTTCTGCCTGTCTCTCCAGCCTGGCTTAAGGTGAGCCTGGCTTCCTAAGGATGATCCCTTGGCCAGGTGACTGGCCATCCCAATGAATACTAGCTCTTCACCTGGGCCAGAAACTCTTGACCAGAAGGAATTTTCCTCAGTTATTAGCTTTTATTGTAACTTTAACGTTTGGGGAGCCTCACACTGTCAATTGCCTGCTCTATGCATCAGTACTTATTTATATAAAGTTGTATACACTTGAAAGTGGTGTTTGTGTGTAGTAAGGACACTACAAAGCATAAAGAAAAACACATTTGAAGGATGAGGAAAATAATCATAAAAGTTAATCCTGTAGGTTTCTCTCTTTACCCAGCAGTGTGCTTTGTGCCCAGGGATTCCTGCAGCTTCCTTGATCCCCCATGGAAACCTGGCTGAATGGGTTTGGGGATGGGAAGTGGCTTCTTAGGTGATTCTGAACAGGTGGGGAGTGTGGGGAGCAGGTAAGGAAAACCCAAGGCCCCTGGCTCCTCCTCCAGTTCCACCCACAGCCTGCCATAGTCTTCTGAGAATCTCGGACTGAAGAAAGTGAATGGGTGTGTTGGCCAAGAGAGACAAGCTCCCTGAGGATGGCCCCTACCTGTCTGTTGCTCAGATGGCCTTGCTCTGAGGATCTGCATCCAGTTACAGCTGAGCAACTCTTGGCCTAGCTCTCTGTTGGGAAATTAAGGGTTGATTTAGAATAGCCTGCAGCTTGTCTTAAAGCCTTAACATTTTTTTAAATTTTGTTTTTAAAAATATCTTGTACAGAGCTAAGGTGGGTGATTCAATCTTGCATTTTCTTTTTGATGAAAATGGGTTAGATCACAAAGCTGGGATTGATTTTTTTTGTACTCATTCAACACCTAGGCATCAGTGGGCATCTTGTATGTCAGGCTCAAGGTAGAGTTTCAGAAAGGATCCCTTACCTCCAGTCAACTGCATCTCAGGCACAGGATCCTGCCTCTGACCTCGGTGCTAAACAGCATTTCAAATGGAGCACCAGCATTGGGTTTCCTGAGAGGGCCCTTCTTCCTTTGGCCAGCAGTTCCCGGCTTAGGACCCCTCTGTGGGCTCCTACGGAGTGGTGTTAGTTAGCGCTCAGCTATTTCCATCTGCACAGTAATAAGCTGCACGCACAGACGTTTGAACAGCTGTCCGGCTTGTCTGCAGTTCAGCCTGTGCTCTGTGAACAGCAGCAGAGAACGCTGGAGGAGGACTGGATGAAGCCGTCAGACCTTGGCAGTCGGTTGGAAATGACCTGTCAAGCACCTTGGTGTACTTTTGGGCACACCCACCTGGAAGATATTATGTCTCTAAGTTTTATGTACCACACAGGCAGGCATCAGGTCTATGGGCTTTGTTTTTGCTGGTGGAGGTTAGTACATGCATGGCAGGACTCTCCTGAGGGGCTCAGCTACAAATGCTGTTTTTGTTTCATTGTGATTTCTCACAGGCCTTCATTTCTCTGCTCCCTTCATGCCTGTCAGCCCTGCCTGATCTGCTCCTTCCCCTCTTGCTGCAAGCCACTTCTTCCTGTCTTTGAGGCCTCCTTACAAAGCTTCCTATCCTGACTAAGGACAGGACCTAAACACTTTGACCCTTGTGCTGACCCCATTCACTCTCGGGGAAGTGCGGGCCCCGGAGGTAGAGGCCTAAGTGGCACCTGCCAAGACCTTTGAGGCCCTGCCCTGGCCTCTTCTGCGTGGCCTGGGGCATCTGTCTGGACTTCAGTGTTTTGAAACTGGAGTCTCCCTTGTTACCCTGGCAGCCACACCTGTGCACGCTAGGAAGGTGGGTGAGGGGAATGAGTGTGTGCGGTAAGGACCGCTCGGATCCAGCTTTGCCACCAGTACTTGAATTGTTTCAGATTAATTGAGGATACAAAGTCTGATGCTAGCGGGAACAGTACCTCCTCATTGTCCTTATCGACGGCTCTGGTGTGATGAAGAACTTCTGCTGGAGACCTGCTGGCTGTCTTGTTCTATGTGCTTTCTCCAGAATCATAAACAGACAGGCCCTGGCTTAGACATTGGCCTTCCCAGTGGCCACTTAATCTCTCTACCCCTCTCCCCATCAAGCAATTTTGCATTGCAATATTCTTTTTTATAAAGGGTCTCACGTATCCCAGGCTGGCCTTCAACTCAACTATGAAACTGAGGACTACTTTTTACTCCTGATCCTTCTGCATCTACCTTCCAAGTGCTGAGATTGTAGTGTGTGTCACCATGCCTGGCTTGCTTTGGAGTCTTGCCATGTACTCTGGCCACTAGCCCTTCCCTGAGATCTGCTAACTAGTGAACAGTAGAGGAAGCCGAGAAGTGTACATAGAGCTGATGGGACATGCTGCCTGCTGCTGGGAGGCATGGGGCTTTGAAGGTGTGGGTGACACAGACCTATGGAAGAGACTGTCACGTCTGAGTCCTAGGTCTTTGATCTTTCAGATGAGGGTTGTGTGGTTTCTGTCGTGTTCACCCTGAGCTATGACTGGTTCCTAAGCACACTTCTCACAGGTCATCACTTAGACCTGAGTGAATGGAAAAGGAACCAATGGCTTTCTACACCAGACAGCGTGGGGACCCTTGTCCTTGAGGACTCGAGGTTCTTTGTTGATGCGTCCACCTGAGTTTAACTCTGAAGCTCGATGAGTGTTCTCAAGTAATAAACACACAGAGGCCACCTCTGCAGAAAGGACAGTCTGTAGGCAGAGGCTGCTTGTTCATTTCCTGGCCTCCCAGACCCTAAATAATCACACAGACACTGTATTAATTACAATACTCCTTGGCTAATCACTTAGGCATATTGCTAGCTAGCTCTTACATCTTAAATTAACCCATCTCTATTAATCTGTGCATCACTACAAGGTTGTGGCCTACCGGCAAAGTTTCAGCTAGCTCCTGTGGGCTTTTTCTCCTTCAGTGGCTATGGTGTCCCCCTGACTCTGCGTTTTTTCTCCCAGCATTCAGTTCAGTTCCTCTCCCCCCCCGCCCCGCCCAGCCCAGCCACCTAGCTCTGTTCTGCCGTGACACAGGCCAAAGTAGCTTTATTCATTTTTTATTATTATTTTATATTTATTTATTTATTATGTATACAATATCCTGTCTGCGTGTATGCCTGCAGGCCAGAAGAGGGCACCAGATCTCATTACAGATGGTTGTGAGCCACCATGTGGTTGCTGGGAATTGAACTCAGGACCTTTGGAAGAGCAGGCAATGCTCTTAACCGCTGAGCCATCTCTCCAGCCCCAGTAGCTTTATTCATTAACCAATAAAAGCAACACATGTACAGAAGGACTCCCACAGCAGACAGACCTACGGATGCCATTCTACCTGTGCCTCTTTTGCCCTTGGTGGTACTCTTTCTAGTTGTTTTGAGTCCAAGGAACAGCGTGAGAAAACATCTTTGTGACATAGCGAATTGACCTACCTGGTAGCAATGACTTTCTTAATGTGACACAGTTCTACCTGGCCCAAAATTGATTAACTGTGCCCCACCCCAGTCCCATGACTCTTCCAAATTTAATCTGGGTCAAGAACACAGGACCCCATTTCCTCCTCTGTGTGGCTATAGTGATTAAAGTTCCTTTTTATTTTTAGCCACAACTTCCATAAGCCGAGTTTTGCAGAAAGTGGGATCCTCACACCCAGGTCCTTCCATGGCCCAGCTGTCAGAGACTCCCTGCAGCAGCTTTCAAGACCAACTTGTGCTGAGACCAGACCCCTCTGCCCCGCCACTGCTGCTGTTTTCTGTCCCCCAGCAAGGAAGGCTCTCAGCTTCTTGGATAAAGCGTTTATCGTGTGTCAGCACATGCTGAGAAAAGGGTGACCTGAGCCTCTTGTGTGCAGAGCAAGTAGGGCCGCTGAGGAGCTGGTGGTGTGAGCGGAGAGGGGTAGACCCCCTGAGGAGCTGGTGGTGTGAGCGGAGAGGGGTAGACCCACTGAGGAGCTGGTGGTGTGAGCGGAGAGGGGTAGACCCGCTGAGGAGCTGGTGGTGTGAGCGGAGAGGGGTAGACCTGTAGACCCTGCTGATGAGCGGGTTGTGTGAGCGGAGAGGTGTAAACCTTTGGCCACTCATAGGTGACACCAGTAGTGCAGAGGCCCCGGGAGCCAAGCACACTTTCTGCCCTGTATCCAGAGGGAAACATTGTGAACTGATGGAAAGAGCCCGCTTTGGACTTGGACCAGTGCCAATCTAGCTCCCAGCTGTGCCTGTCAATCCATGAGTTGCTGCCCAACCCCTCTCTCTCTCTGGATGCCTGTAGGGAGACAGGTTTGATCACAGATATCCCAGGATATAGAACAGGCTCTCAGCACCGTTCCCTGCTCCAGTAAGCACAGAGAAATTTGATAGTTTTGTCATTCAAATACTGTAAGATTGGTGGCTTGTTAGCTTAAGTCTTCAGCCTGGTGGTTCCTACCAACTCAGAGTCAGCAGTTAGTGCAGGAACAATAGGAAAGCCTTGCCACAAAGAGTTACTGAATTCAGAGTCCTCAAGGGATCCCAAGTGAACTCCAGTTCATTGAGGGTGCTGAGCACATCCACTGTGGGTGTGTCCTCACACTTAATATAGCAAGAATTTCCCTGTAGGCATGCCCATAGGCCCATCTCCCAGGTGACTATAGGTTCTGTCACCTTCATTGCTAATACCACCACACCCAGCCTCACTGAGTAAGGTAGAGAGAGATAAGACTCCTGATGTCAGAGTTGGGCATGCACATGTATACGCACATACTTTTCTCATGCTCTCACATACAAATGTGCTCACATGGAAATGTGTGTGTGTATACACACACACACACACACATTCGTGTACACCACACACACTCATACAAACATTAGTAATTAACAAATGTTCTTTATCTTTCTGGTTAAGAGATGTAAATGTTATTTGTATGACTGAACTTGTGGTTTTATTTGGGGGGTACTATGATGTTGAATTAATATAACTAGCTGGGATACCTTCAGGCTGACTTTCATTCTTGAGGGTAAGCAGACAGATGGGTACTTATAGCAGCTGCCAATCCTACAACATAAAGGAAAATGTTCTTTAACCATATTGAGAGAAAAACGAAGGAGATGGTTAACTTGTGTGCACTCGCAGGTTCACTCTGTCTGTCTCTCCCTGTTTCTCTTTTCTCTCTCTCAGTGGGAAGATGTTAAGAAGACAGAGACTTTGATGGTTTTAATTTTTCGGACTTGAGCTGAATTCCAATCCAGACCCAAATGCAGAGAAAGTGTAATGAAGTGCCAGAAAAGGAAGCAGAAAGCAAAGGGTTCTGAACCAGGCGGATGTCTGAGTCTGCAGGCTTCACCAGGCAGTGAGTGGGCAGAGAGGCTGAGTGGTTAAAGTAATTCTAAAGGCTCAGTTGAGTGTCCATGTGCCATCCTCAGGGTAATTGTAGAGCACATCACCCCAAACTCAATTTTAGACAGTAGACAGAACCTGGGCTTGCCCTACCCCATTATGGCTTCTTGTTGTCCAGACTAATCTAATCTCTTTAAGTGACATCAATGGCAGGCAAGCAATAGATGTGATTTATCTCAACCTTAATAAGGCATGGCATCAAAGAATAAATTCAGAAAATATTCCTTATCAGGATAGCAAATTATTGTTTTTAATAACTCTAAAAGACAGCCAGTTTTTTGGGTACAATATTAACAGACGCTATAGGCCCCTGGATTGTGCAAACACACACTCACACACGCATGCACACACGCACTCGTGCTCTCAGGCTCAGGCACCCTGGAGGTTATTTGCTGTTAGCACCCAAGCCTATTGAGCCCCACATGGGCTTGCAGATCACTCATCAGCAGAAGAAAACAAAGAACTAGCAGGGAGAAGCTGGTCATGTGTGCACAGACCCCATGTGGCTCGCCCTTTGACCCCTTTACAGAGGCGACGATCTTATTAAGGGATGAAGCAGCCACACAAGGATCATTTTTGGACTTGTATTTTCAAATGACTGCCTGATTTGATATGTAGTAGACTTCTGCTTGCATGGTCTCTACTCAAGGGAAATGATTCTTAAAAAAGGGTTATTTAAAAAGCTTCTTTTTCCTGCTACCCCTGTTCCTTCGCAGCCTGGCTCCACAGTAGAGCACCTGGCAACGCCATGCTGAATACACATTGTATTAGCTGTATTGCTAACTACCCCCTTCCCTGCTCTGGCAATATTAGTCCCATCAGGTTTAGGGTTCCTTTTTTTTTTCAAAAAATTTTGGTTATACTCTATGTTGTTTAAATCATTAAAGGACACCTTTGAAGATTTTCCCAGAAATGCACAGCAAATGCTTACTTGGACACTCACCAATATGGGTTCCTCCCCCCCACACACACTTGTTTATTGTTCTGTATCCATCACAGTTGCTTGTTGCTGCATTGTTTTCTAGTTCACTGCTGAGAAGTTTCAAACTCTAAAACTGGGCACAGATAGGTGTCTCCACCTATAGCTACCTTCAGAAACTGTAGTATTGCCTTCTTAACCCCCGCTGTGCTGTGCCGTCATTTAGGCCTTACAGTCTCTACCCGGCAGAGGGGGTTACTGTGGGTGTTTAAAGATGAGGGAACCGAGGAAAGGAGGCAGCTGTATCTGCCCAACTCCTTCAACTCCAGGTTGACTGTGGAGCCTGCAGTCCAAACATTTGTCCCTGGGCCATGATCGCATGCCTCTGCAGACTGTCTATCTCACCTTCCCTGTGCTGGGCTGCTGGCATGCTTTTCCACCAAAGACCATTGCAGCCCTCCAGCCTTGTGACTGGCTTATCCACACACGGTTAGCCACTCCTGACTCCATGCTGGTCTGCATGTGTTCCTGGAAGTTCACTTTATTATTTAACTGTTTTTTTTCCAAGATGTTTAAGTCTTGCTGAATTCTAACCCAAATCTTCAGATTCTGGCCTGATTCTCTGGAGAATCTAGTGTAGCTTCCTGCCTGGGGAGCTCTCTGGGGGTCTTGGTCCCAGTGTCCTCAGCAGGATTACTCTTCCCCCCCACTTCTAGATCAGACTGAATTGGGGGAGGAAACACAGACTGAGCATCATGTTCACTGTCAGAAGCAAAAATATTTAGGTAGTATCTATTTTTTTCAAGTTTAGAGGTTTCCCCAGTAGCTTTATAAGAACTTCAGTACTACAGAAATCTAGCTACTTTCTTTCAAGTCTGATGTTATCTGTCCTGTTCTGGTAGCTACCACGAAGACTCGGAACTGGAGAGGTTTGTGAAAGCTACAAAGACCTTTGGAGCACCTAGGAAAGAGACTCACACAGCCCTGATTGAATCATGGCCAACTCACTGCACAGTCTCGTGATTTGCAGAGTGAGGGACAGAGTCACTGTTAAGACAGGGAAAGCATCACTGATGAGAGTTATTTGATGTTTGTGTGATTTGAGTTTCATATCTCATGGGTATGGATAGCAGTACAACCAGAGGAGGGTGCAACAGGATCCACCACTGCTGTTATCCTCAGTTGAAATAAGAATAAAAATTGCCCTCTCCTATAAATTCCTAATGGTCTCTAGGAAAGAACATCACTATTCTAGACTCTGGTTGCTTAAGGCCGAGTATACAGAGTCCTTACTCTTTAGCGTCCCTCATTACCTCTGGGACACATTCCCTACCTCTTCGAAACCCAAAGATAACACCTGAGAATCCTGAGTCTATGGAACATCATTGAACATATAGCCAGCTCTGTATCTGATGACGCAGAGATACATCAATCTCAAAGGGGAGAAGAGGGGATTTATTCTGAAGCCAAATAAGAGTTTTCATGGCCTGGGAACACAGATTTAGATTACCCCAAATTCAGTGTTCCAGTGTGGAAGCAGTTTCATGAAGGCTTTATAGAGACAGAAGAAGTCATAAATAAGACACGATGCTAATGCCCTGGTGGAGGTGACTGCAAGCTGGAGCTGGGGAAGTGGGGACCTCTGCTCTCAGTCTCGGATGCTTTCTGATGACAGCCTTAGGTGTTAGGTTGGAGAGAGTGAGCAAAAAGGAGTAAAAAGGAAGGACAGTGACTGCTCCTAGCATGTTGGAGGAGAAAGTTTATTGTAACTAATAGCCAGAGTCAGAGACGTCTGGGAGAATTGAGAGTGGACCTGACCCTGAGCCCTGTGAGGAGAATGGGGGAGGGGAGCAGAAAGAGGGGAGAGACAAACCAGGTGCTGCAGCCAAGAGGGCAAAAGGTAAAAGGGTAGCCAAAGTGGTTGGGTTACATAGGCAAGAGCAGCTAGGGAAAGGGCAGCCCAGCCCCTGGACTGGAGAGTTCAGGGTAGGGGTCTGAGTAAGCCAGCCATATCCTGTAACAGGTAGGGACTGAGGGATGATGGGAGAACCTGGCAGCCAGGTGCGCTTTGATTTCTTAAATGGGCACCTCAGCCATTTGTCCCAGTTCTGAGACTTAAGTGAAAGCTAAGGGTCTGCTGAGTTAATGCATCCCAGAGGAAAGCCAGTGTTCTGTCTGCATCGCAGATGGCTCACCTGATGGGCACAGGGCTGTCCGGGCAGGTGCAGAAGGACGGTGCATTGCTTTTAGAGGGCTCCATATCCTGCTCACCACCACCTCCCCCGCACACCTCTCTGGAAATGCATGTGCACACACTGGAGGAGCTGTGCACTCAGAGGAGTTTAGAAACAGCTGGAAACATTTCCTGACTCCCAGGTGGAGCCAGAGAAGAGAACATGTCTGCTCCCTCTCCACCCAGTTGTCACATTCGTCTAGAAACCTAAGCCCTGCATATTTTCCTGGTTGATACACAGCTCCCCTAATCTATAAATGGGAGCGAGTTGTGGGGCCTCTGCAGGGGGTGGAACCAGGAGATCCAGGCGTGGAGGGAGGACATTAAAGAGAGACACTTTCTCCTCATTCTGTTTTAACTCTCTGGGTTTTTATAAAGCTACTCTCTGGTCTTGAAATACAACTGCTTCTCATTTGGTGAGCTTCCCCCTGCTTTCCTGTCCATTTGGCAGCAACATTTTCCTGTGTTTTTAATGGCACCAAAATTAACATTGCTGTTCTCATTTAGCAGGAACAGCCCTAAGTTTTATGTGACACACCCAGCCAAGGAATCTTTGATTTTTTTGCCCTGGCATTTCTCAAGATGATTGTGAGGCTGCGAAGCCAGGGCTGTTGAATTGCTGCTGCAGAGGCTGGCCACAAAGTAACTGAAGAGGAAGGAGTAAGAGAAGGCAAGAGGGCAAGAAGTGGGCCTCTAGGTGACAATTTGTAAACTTTGTTCTCCTATTGAATTGCTCAATTTACAAATCCTATTGGATATTGGTTTTCCCCTCCCCAGTTGTCTCTCCTGGTGACAGCATGGTGGAAGACCAGCACTTGCCCTTTCCCTTCCAAAGGCCTGGGAGGGAGCTAGCTAACCAAGCCCCCAGTTTCCTAGGAGGTAGGATCTCAAACCTCAACTAGAGACACTTTAGGGGAAACACATCTTTATTTGTTAGGCAAATGCTCTCCACTGAGACTTCGCCAAGATGCTGGCTCATGTTAAATAAGGCAGTAAACACACGGTTCTGAGGAAGGCCTCCTGTCTCCTGTGATCTTCAGCTCTGCTCCCAGGTTTGAAGTTGCAGTTCCCAGTGTTCTTTTGTCTTTGGCTCCAGTACTGTTTCCTCCTTTAGTAACTGGGAAGCTAATAGGCTTTTGTGACGCCATGGAGACACTGTTCTGCTGGATTGGCCAGAGTGAAAGGCTGCTGCTCGCCAGTGTTAGCTCACAGTTAAGGATTTATAACTAGCTGTAGAGTTTGCCTCTGGCTGCAGAGCTGGTACTCACAGTATTGACTTGGCAGTTACTTCTTAAGTCTCTTAGGATGGTGCAATTAACAATTTCAGTTTAACTGTTTGTAACTTGCTAAGTTTCAGGATGCAAGAAGATGAAAGTATTTGATTTTCAAAGTAAAGATTTGTGACCTTTAAGATATATGGATAAAGTTATTTGAGGTTTCTTTTTTAAATCTCTTTAAAGGAAAATACAGCAGAATGTCTGTGAAATCTATTTTTAAAGATTCTGTTTTCTTGCTGAGATTTGAGGCCCATTGGACTGTTAGGGATGCCATGCTGCCAGTCCATTGTCACGTGGTCACAAGACCTGCCCCACATGGCTGTAATCTCAGATTGTATTGTATTGGGACATTAGGAACAAACAGCTCAGGTTCAGAGCTATAGTTGAGATGTCAATGGGCACCAAAGGAGCCTTCTCCCAGCCCTTGCTTTTTGTCCCTCCTCCTCCTCCCCACACTAAGGAAGGAGGGGGAATACCTTTTATTCGTTGACATTTGTTACAGCAGATAACTATCAGGGGTGTTTGAGGACACGTTGAGATGGTGTCACGTTTTATGCAATTGACTTAAAAGTTTTCTAAATAAAGCCTTCTTTTTAAGACTCTATGCCTGGAGGATTTGCTGTTACTCATTCTTTTTTGGTCTCAGATCTTGACTGATGCTCTGTGGTGCGAGAGGTGCTGGTGATAGCTGCACAGGACAAGGGGGCGAGCTGCCAGTCAGGGAGAGCGGTATGATGGTGTCATTAGTGGACCTGGTGGTGGCTGTGGTATAGCGGTGGCACTATCAGCAGTGAAGGGGGGGGTGCTGGTGGCAATGGTGCCAGCGTGGGCTGTATACGTCTGCCTCCCTGGGCTGTTTTCAGAATGCTTGACTTTGCAGAAAGCAGTGGCCTGGGATATCTGGTATTGTTTCTGTACATAACAGGCTGCACCTGCCAGTGTCTGACAGCTGATTTAGAGGTGAGAGGACAAGGGTTTCAGAGGCAGCTTCTCTCTGTGCCATCCTGTTCATGAGCAGGGTCCGTGACAACTGTCTAGGACTCCTGCCCCATGCCCCTGTGCCCCACACACCTCATGTTGGTTGTATAGATTAGGGATAGGAGCCTTGATGGTTAAAGTAGGACTTGAAGATCTGGACCTGTGAGATTTCAAGCCCTTTACTATTTCCCCCATCCCAGCCACTGGCTAGCAAGTTCAGCCCTTGTAGAGCTGTGTAGACTGTTTCTGTCTTAGACGAGAGTATGGGAAGAAAAGTCATAAGTGAATATTCCATATTTGGTTTTCTTTTCTCCCTGCGAGGGGCAGAAAATGTCTTTTCTCCTACGCGTTTCCTTATGCAGCAGTGTACTGAGATGACCCTCTGGCATTTATATGGGAACTGTTGGGAGGCTCTTCCCGCATGTGTCCGAGGCTGGAGTTGTGGAGTGATCTTTTCCTGACCTGACTGGTCTCTGGCCAAATAGGATATTGAGCAAGCCAGAAACCAGCCTGAGCCGAAAAACCAAATAGAGATAAATATTTACCCTCCTACCAGTGGGAGTCCCGGGTTTTTAGGATCAAAGACCTACTTTGTGTGTGTCTGTTCCTAAGCCTTAGATAAGCATCCAGAAGCAGGAGACCTGAAGTGTTGTACAGACTCTGGGACCCAGGCTCTTTAGCCCTCAGACAAATTCCCTAGTGGTTCTTTTAATTAAAAAAAAATTCCCATGTATAAAAAAATGTATGTTGTATTTCTTAAAATAAGAAAAAGAAGTAGAATGAAGAGGGAAAAGATGAACAGATGTGGCACATGTGTGTGGTGTGTGTGTAGTGTGTGTGTGTGTGTGAGAGAGAGAGAGAGAGAGAGAGAGAGAGAGAGACATGGCACAGAGAGCACCAAAAGCAGAAAGCTGCGTGTGTGCGTGCGTGCATGCGTGTGTACAGTGGGGACAAGTTCCAGGAGGGCAGAAGGCAATGCGTGCTTGTGTCTCCATGCTGTAGTGTGTCTGTACTTTTTCTGGTAGGTTTTTGTTTTTGATTGAGTCTAATTTATTTTCTTAACTTGCTTGTGTGGAGTCTGAAGTTCCATGGTCTAATCTGAGAACAAAAAGGTTTTGCTCATGTTTTCCTCAAAGAGCTTCACAGTTTCCACTGTGAATTGATTCTCTGCTTGGTGTGAGGTAAGGCCCTCTGCATGTGGAGAACTACTTGTCTCGGATTTTTATTCCTTAATTCCACAAATATGTATGGTGAGCGTAGTCTGGGCCAGCCATTGTGTACTGCCAACTGAGTGTTCTTTGGTGCCAGATGGCCCAGGAGTTGAGGAGGGGAAAAACATTGAAAAATTTGGGGAGTAAAGTTTTAAAAAAATTAGACATTTGAAAAGAGATTATTAAAGTGTAATATGAGGAAAGTATAAGCACATTAGAAAAGTATTGGTTTTTAAAAGACAAGCAGATTAATTACATGCCCTATATAATTATTAGTGTGTATTTCTTGCACAACTAACATACAAATTGCTGCTTAATATATTTAAAGCTAGGTAGGCCTGGGTATTTCCTTCAGATTATTGCCAACTTTCTAAATATTATTTATTTGCACACCAAAAATTACTCTTCTTTGGGCTTATTTTGAAATCCAAAGAAGTAAGGCCCTTGTCTAAGCACGTAGCAGCAAGAGTGGCCAGTTGTGGAAGCCATTCTTCCAGGAGCCCGTGGATGGGATGTGTCCCAGATGGGAAACATGATGCCTCTCTGGACAGGGCAGGAAATGCAGTTCATTCCTGACCTGAATGTGCTTCACTCAGCTGGACATGCCGTGGTGCCAGCGCCTTGGACGCCTCCCTACCCAGCTGCTTGCAGCATCCCTTCCACTGTGTTCCTTCCCTCTTCAGTAAAAGCCCTGGCAAAATGCGTGAATGTCCCCTGCCCCACCCCCACCTCCTGGCCACTGCCGGGGAACCCTTGCTTGTCCACACCCGTGTTCCCTTTGCTCCTCCTTTCCCAGATTCAGGTGAGCAAATGCCTTTCCTAGAGCTCCCCATGACCATTGGGAGCTTGCTGACTTGGATACTGTTTGGCCTCATGTCTGCTAGCTGACCAGGAAAGTTCTAGAAAGAAAAGCACAATGACTCATTCACCTTGACTCTGTGTTGTTTTTATTTTTATTTTTTAAAATCACTGGGCCCATGTGTAGAAAACTGCATTAGGGGTGACTGCACTTTAGCTTTGATGGGAACTGGACTGCTTATGGGGATCAGAAAGTGAGTCCTGGCAAGAGTTCTGTGCCAGTATGAGGAAGTGCTGATACGTTAGACCACATGAACACAAAATCCTTTTGCACACACAATTCTTTAAAAAAAAGAAAAAAGCAAATGATTTACTTGGAAAAAATATTTACAATTTATATCACAAACAAATAGTGAATTTCTAAAACCAGATTAAAAAGAAAACTACTTCCAGGGAAACAAATCAGAGATGTGAAAGGCAATTCACTGGGAGAGGAATGCAGATATCTTGCAGCCCTGTGAAAAGTGGCGCACCTATGTTCATTGCAGGGCTTGGGTGGGGACAGAAGTGCCAGTCAGAGCACAGATCCGCGCGGAGCAGCCCGCTCTGTGGTGTAGCTGCAGGAGAGGTCCACCCTGCAGACGTCCCTCATGTGGAACAACTTAGAGGGTCTGTGAGTAGGACAGGCCTCTGGCTCCATGTCACAGGACCGTCCCCAAAGACACATCAGCAGAAATGTGCATGCGCCCAGTCAGCTGCAAACAGCCTAGTGTCTGTCTGTCTGGTCTGATGTAAAGAACCTACGTAATGCAAGGAAGAGGAATAGATGCTGTCTTTGACGAGGTTGTATTCCCAACAGAGGAAGTAAAGACACAGGATCTGGAGAACAGGGAGACTGCTCGGCATTGCTCCCTTGCTGTTTCTGAAGGGGTTGGACACACGTCATAACAATAAGAGACTGGTTACCTTGCAGAGTATAGAAACAGCTGAGGGCAAGCCTGGTGCCAGGCTTCTCCCATCCTGTCTGTGGATTGGACTGTCAACAAGTGAGTGTTGTCCGCAATTATAAAACTAGTTGTGGTTCAAACAAACAAAAAATTAAAAGCAAAATGAATCAAATGGATGTACCTTCTTCAGTTGGTGGTGCAACTACCCCAGAGAAAAGACCCGAGGGAGCAGTGTGTGAGGTTATGGGATTGCCTGGGTAGGAGCTTCACTTAAGCGTCTGATCAAAGGAGTTGTGGGAACTCACTGTGGAGCTCACTTAAGAAATGACAATTCCTTTCTGTGACAGCTAAGGGGCCAAGGAACAGTGTCCTGCCTAGCAGGGAAAGTCTGGTTTCTAGGACCAGTTCTTACTAAAAGGAACTTCGGCCTTCGTAGAGATCATGATATCCAAGTTTGGACCAGCAAGTACCTGACTGGCCTGGAGTCAATAGTCATCAGAACACAAAGGGGTTACTGGAGTCTGGGGTTGATGGAAAAGGGCACAGAGGTGTTTAACCTTGAAGGAATCCCTAATTTTTCTCTTTTAAAGGTCTAAAATTGGGTGTGGTGGTACAGGCTGAAATCCCAACGCTGGGGAGGTAGTAGCAGGGGGATCAGGAGTTTAAGGTCACTCTTGGTTATATGGAGCGTTTCGGGCCTGCTGTGGTACGTTACACTCTGCCTCTAAAACAAGTGAGTCTCTCTCAGATCGGTTGCCTGTGTGTCTTGCTGGTTTACGTTGGGTTCGAGGCTTCCTGAGAAGGCAGCGAGGTACTTGCTTCTGCTGTGCAGCTTTGTTGTCTTCCTGCATCAGTGAGATCTCAGCAGAGACTTTTAAAAGGGAGAGTCTGTGTCTGTAGTTAGGCCTCTTCTCAGCTCTCTCTGCATTTGAACTAGCTGCAAAATTCTGAAGGAAGAAGGGAGAGGGTGCCTAGGGCGCTCCTCTTTCTGTGTCCCTTCCAGATGGCAGGGGCAAAGGCTCCTTTGATCCAGGACTGCTGTTTCAGTGGGGTTTCTGGGTTCTTCTGTCATTCTGTTTTTGTCTTCTTGTCTTCTACAGCAGATCTGGAGGCCAGAGACAGGAAGGTGCAGGTAGAGGTGAGGACGTAGGATGCTCATCTCTAGGAGAAGCACCTTGATGAGATCTCCTGCCTTTGGGAGGAGGGATTGGAGGGGGCACAGGGTGGAGAAATAATAAGAATGTGTACTTTTACCAAGGAAAATGGCATTTGTGAGTAGTTGAAGCCCTGCCTAGAGCTCCCATGCTCATTTGTGGTATTGGTTTGTTTATAAATATATTTTTCAACCAGGCATGGCTGCTCACTCCTTTAGTCCCAGTACTCTGGAGGCAGAGGCAGGTGAATCTCTGAGTTTGAGGTCAGCCTGGTCTACAGAGTGAGTTCCAGAACCGCCAGGGCTACATAGTGACTCTTCTTTTTCTCTACTCAAGAAATATGTAGGAATAGGTTCCCTGAGTCCTGTAACCCATGTCAAACTTCATACGAAGTTCCTACTTTGTACATGAACATTATAGGAAAGCATGTTCACCAGGATTACATGCTCTTCCTCTGCCTACTAACCAGTACTCACTTGTTGAACAGTCTCATGGCGGCTTCTCATTGCTCCTTCCTAATCTTTAGTAACATGAACCGTTTCCTGATGGTTTGCTCAGACGTGCTACCTGTTCAGGTCTTTTGCATGTTGTTAATTGGATCATTGGCTTAAGGGTTTTAAGGGCTCATTGACTATCTTATATGTCCTTTGTCAGACATGATTTGCAGATATCTTCTCCCCATCTTAGTCTTTTTAATTCTTTTGAATTATGTATGTCTTATGCAGCTAGCCTCAAACTCAGTATATGGAGGACGCTAGCCCTTAACTCTGGGTTTTTCTGATTCTACCTCCAGGAGCTGGAATTCCAAGTGTGCACTCCCAGGCCCATCTCCTTCTGACTGTAGGGAGGAGCCTTGACTTTTCCTTCCCTTCACAGACCTTATCTTTGGTGAAGTCAAATTCCTGGTCTCAAGTGGTTCTGCCGTGCCAGCCTCTAGAGTAACCGGGACCACAGAGGTGTGCCAGCATGCTGACCAGTGCACGTTCATGCTTGCCAGGAGGTGTACTGCTGCTAAGCTCTACCCAGCCTATTACAGCCTGGTTCTTGTGGTTTGGAGTAAGTTTTAGAATTCACCTATCTGTAACTGAAAGATTGTGCTGGGATGTGGATGGGATTTGCATCAAATCTTGAGATGATTCCTAAGAACTGGGAGCCCTGTTGAGATCCTTACTTGGAGTCTAGTTTCTGAAGACCCCTGTCAGCTACATCTTTAGTTCTTTGTTTTTATTAGTGCTTCATCGGTGGTAGTGTGTGGCTTCTGTGTGCATTTCATTAGATTAGCCCTGGAACGTTCAGTTTGTTACCATAACTAATATTTTAAACTGGGGTTATTAATTTTCATAACTAATTCATAGACATGGGAGTCTTTTTTACCTGCAGTTTGTGATCTTATTCCTCACTTATTAGTTTTTGGAGTCAATGGATTGGGGCAGATTTTATTTTAAGGATATCACTTTTTTGTAGTAAGAGGCGCGGGCCGCGTTTCTGGTGCCCGGCTAGCTTAACCCCCCGAAATAATTACACAGAAACTGTATTCATTTAAAACACTGCCTGGCCCATTAGTTCTAGCCTCTTATTGGCTAACTCTTACATCTTGATTCAACCCATTTCTAATAATCTGTATGTCACCACTATGTCATGGCTTACCAGGAAAGATTCAGCATGTCTGACCTTGCAGCTTCATGGTGGCTGCTCTGTCTCTGTCTTCTTCCTAGTATTCTGTTCTGCCTACTCTGCCTACCTGATTTCTGCCCTATCAAAAGGCCAAGGCAGTCTCTTTATTCAACCAATGAAAGCAACACACAAACAGAAGGACCTCCTACACCATTTCCCCTTTTTCTGTTTAAACAAAAAAGAAAGGCTTTCACTTTAACATAGTAAAATTACATATAACAAAAGAGTTATCAAGCAAGAACTACAGTTACCATATTTAGATCTATTTTATCTTTTATCATAACAATGGAAAACTATAACTATCTATCTATTCTTCAACTCCATCAAAGACTCCAGAAGGATATATTACCTAAGTAAACAAGAAGTAAGCAACTTCCAAAACTCTAGAAATGACAGAGACATCTCGCTGCCTGTACAGTCACCCAAAGTTCCTCTGTACCGTTGGGGCATCCATCTTCGGCCTACAGGCCCATAGTATCCAGCAGACATTTCTATAAGGCTGGAAATTTCAAAGACAGTTCAGTCACTTTCTTCTATATCCTGCAGAATGTCTCATAGACTCTTTCATGAATCAGGAACCCTGAAGGATCATCTCACCTTCAGACAAGTTCAGCAGTCCTCTCTCTGTGGGTTCTTCGTGTCCAGTTTATGCAACAGTCCAGGCAAGAGTAGTTTCTTGCCCAAATGGCTAGCAAACTCCATAAGGAGCCTCTTCGATGCCCATCTTCCTCTTGAAGTAGATTGGTGATGCCAGGAGCAGACATGTCTCATTGTCATGAAAAGTCCTAAGTTATTAAAACATTTTAAGTGCCATATTCTGAGTCTTTGAAAGATATGAAGAATGCCTATCTGAAATATATCTATGCACATCTAGAAAATCTAACTAACATGACTACAAGCTTGACTATTATCGATGATTATCCATTAACAACCTATATTTCCTAATTATACATTTTTAAATGAACTACACAATCAGAATACCTTAATCAAGATCAGAAATACATATACATATAACAAAATTGACCTTAAATTTATATCAAGAAAGCAAAATCCATACCAATGCAAATTATCCATATCTATATTATACCCCCCCCTTTAAATGTCAAAGAACATTTATAAACAATATTTGGGAATATGGACATATTTTTTTCTCTCCAAACTTCTTCCTGCTATATGGGGGTGCTGTTAATCAGGTCTTTCATGGTGTGTCCTATGTGCCAGGTTCATCTTGTTCAGCAGTTGAATGAAGTAATTTTCTGAAGGTGTTCAGAGTGGCCTTTCAGGAGGGCGTAGTCTATGAAACCATATTATTGGTCTGGAAGCAATCCACAGGTTCTCATCCTCTGTGAAAACAAAAGAAGAACCTCTTTTCCAAAGCAACATATCCTTAGACCCAAATTTTGAAGTCAAGATACCTTTAGAACATATATGCTGGTTTAGCTTAGCAGACTACACAATGAAGTGTCTCTCTGCAGTTAACTCCTTCACAGTCAAAAAATTTAAAGAAAACACAATAAAATACATAATCCAGACATTCTGTGAATTTTCCATTTTTACGTGGCTTATTTTTATTTCTTTTAATCTATAACTATCTGTTCTCTGTCACTTTAAAGACTTTACCCCCCCCTTTTTTTTTTAAAGCATCTCTCTATACTCTTTATTTCTTTTCTCTTTTAAGCCTACTACATATCTTTATTCAACAGTGTGACCCAGTTAGAGGTCTTTTATGTCTGAATCTGTCCTATTGTGAATCTGTAATTCTTTAGTATCCAGGAGCACTTCTTAAAATGCTAAGCACTTCTTAAAAACTTAAGTTGCGCCATGTAGTGGTAATACAGTACTGCCTGTTTCCTGCCCAGTCTAAACCTTAACTGCGCTGTTATTTTGATAATTATGATAGTTCCTGTCTGAGATCAGCACAGTTCAGCATGGCGGGGCCGCTCCTGCTTCAGAGCCATTTGGTGCCCCTGAGCTGTGCACAGTTCCATCAGGCAGCAGTCCACACTGCCATCAAGCAAGCTGTGGCACTTTAGTCATAAATCCCATCCAAATGCTCTGTCTCCAGCAGGAGCCAGAGATGGCACTAGCAGGACAGCCCAGAAAGCCAGCATTTTAAAACTGCCGCGGCTTTTTTTTTTTTTTAACGGCTGCTGAGTCAGGAAATTATCTCTGCAGCACGCGAACTGCAAAAAGCTGTGTTAAACTCTCTCTCCTTTTTAAGCCCTCTCAGGTTTTTAAGTGGATTTAATCAGCCACCTTGGGCAGCCAATCTGTAGTAAAGGGCACGGAGGGCTGCGTTCCCGGTGCCTGGCTAGCTTAACCATTATTAGAAATGAGTTGAATCAAGATGTAAGAGTTGGCCAATAATAGGCTAGACCCAATGGGCCAGGCAGTGTTTTAAATGAATACAGTTTCTGTGTAATTATTTTGGGGGTTAAGCTAGCCAGGCACTGGGAACACGGCCCGCGCCTCTTACTACACTTTTTTTTTTTAATTTGAAACACACTTCTATGTGTTTAAATGGGATGATAGTTGATGCATGTATGCAGAATGTAATGACTGAATAAAGATAATTAGCAGACCCACCCATACCTCAGTTGTTTGTTGCTTGTGTTATGAACATCTAAAATCCTTTAAAATATTAAAAACATACAGTTGATTATTTTCAACTATAGTCAGCATAAAGTGTAACAGCACAATCCTCCTTCCTGTCTGTGCTTTTGTACTCAGTAACCAGTTCTTCCTTATCCCCTCCCTCCCCTATGCTACCCTCTACTTACATGAGATCAGTTTTTAGTGTCTAAGTATGAATGAAAATGGACAGGATTCTGTTTCACAGTGTAGAGTTCTCCGATCCCATTCTTGTTGCTACAAGTGACAGGCATCTGGTCTTATATATAGTATTTCCTTGCATGTATCCCACCATTTGGCTGTTGGGAATGGTGCTGTCACAGACAGGGCGTCAGTGACGGTCTCCTTTACTTAGATGATAGCTTGGACGCACACCTAGTGACACTGTCAGTGATCTGAGGCTCTTTCTGTGTGACTTGCCTTTTCCTGGGACTCTGGCTCTGAATGATATTCCTTACCTCTTCTAACTTTAAGGAGGAAGTGGCATCTGTAAGCTACAGGTGTTTTGTAAAGAAAGGCTGTTTCCAAAATCTGAGAGAGCAGCAGGAGGTTACAGGGGCCTTGCAGTCATAATACAGTCACAGTGAGCAGTCCAGTACAGCCATTCATGAATGCCTGTTGTCTTCCATGGTCATGCTACAGGCACAGTGAGTGATTGCTGGTACAGCCATTTATGAATGCCTGTCGTCTTCCATGGTCATACTCCAGGCACAGTGAGCAGTCCAGTACAGCCATTCATGAATGCCTGTCATCTTTCTTGCTCTCCTTTCCTGGCTCTGTCTTTGTTAGTGGTAACTAACCTCCATGTCAGCCTAAACTCTCTACCCTCCCAGTTGCAACACCCCACTAGTCACCACACTGGACTGTCTCTGAAATGAGTCGCCTCCCCTCTGTGCTGCAGTCACTTCCTGGTTAGAGTACCTGTCATCTCTCATCCCTGCCTTTCTGTGTGTGTGTGTGTGTGTGTGTGTATGTGTGTATACACGTGTGGGTGTGTGCTTATGAGTGTGTACGTACATGTCTTCATGCACATGGAGGTAAAGGCCAGCGTCCAGTGTCTCCTTAACCTCTCTCTACCTTATGCTTTGAGACAGAGCCTTTCAAAGCCCCCTGATGTGGCTTGCAAGGCTGTGCAGTGAGCTCCAGCCATCGCCACTTGTCTCTGCAGCGCTGGCATTACAGATATGTGCAATCATGCCTGGCTTTTTTCCCTGTGTCCCGTGCTGTAGGCCATCCTCCTCAGAGTCCTGTGTGCAAATCACCCTCTCTGATGGAGACCCAGTTGTCTCTTTGAGAGGACACTTAAATTGGCTCTTTGTCTTAGCATGTCTGCAAGGTCCTTCCTCCAGACCCTTGGACAGCGGCTTTGCTTTGCAGTACCCAGAAGAGGCAGTGATCCTGACAGTTCAGAGCCACTCGTACCCAGGGCCTTTGGTCTCCACTCCTCTTGCCTTCTCTTTCCCAGCTCACTCTACTGCCTGCTGCGTTTCTCAGCCTTCACAAGCCGTCCTCTGCAGCCTGCTCTCCTGCCGCGTGCTCTGTGTTTATGCTAACGACCTTCTCAACATGCCTGGGTGCCCTGTGAACCATGGTGTCTGCTTTGTACTTAGGATCTCAAAAGTAGACACAGCATCTGGCAGAGGGATGGCCAAGCACCATTTCATCTTCGGCTTTCAGGGAAGTGTGTGCCCAAGACACAAAATGCCCATGTATCTTTCAGACCACGACTTGTAAGACTGTCATAGGCGAGCATCGTTCAGATGTTAACCAGAGCTTTTCTTTGTCCTGTCTGCTATTGTTTCAGTAGTTGTTGAGCTTGGATATCGCTGCTTTTCAAAATGGAAAACATGATATTTCATTGTTCTATCCCAATTCAAACTGTTGAGTCAAAGTACATACTTTATTTGGGGAGGCGCTATTGAATATGCCTTCCTGTCCTCCTACCATCTCAGTGTTAGTTTTTCGGTTACTACTGTGTAGAAAGCTATCGTGGGCAAAACCCTACTTCATCTGACTTGTCTCTGAGCTACTGATTTTTTCAGTCACACCTGGCACATTTTCTAAGTCCACACAAAAATGCGCTGGGTGCGGGATGAGTCCAGCACTATTACTCTGGAAGGAGTCATAGTGTCAGGAGCTAGGTGGGACTGTGCTGCTTTGAGGTGGGAACATGCCAGAAAGGCCTCCAGGAGTGGAGTTGAGGGGTGAAGCCTCTTAGAGCAGGACACAAGTCACCAGAGGCGGTGAGCAAGCCCTGTAAGTATAGAGAAGTGATTTTTTTCCTGCTTGCATTCATTTTCCTGCAGATTTAGTTTTCTTCCCAGCTGAGTCTGGTTGTGTACGTGTGCCAAGTTTTCCGTATTCATAGCTGAGTAATAGTCTGTTGTGTACATGTGCCACGTTTCCCATAGTCATAGCTGAGTAATAGTCTGTTGTGTACGTTTGCCACGTTTTCGTATTCATAGCTGAGTAATAGTCTGTTGTGTACACTACCACGTTTTCCATATTCATAGCTGAGTAATAGTCTGTTGTATACATGTGCCACGTTTTCCATATTCATAGCTGAGTAATAGTCAGTTGTGTACGTTTGCCACGTTTTCGTATTCATAGCTGAGTAATAGTCTGTTGTGTACGTGTGCCATGTTTTCCGTATTCATAAACTACCATCTGTAGTCACTTGTGCTGTCTTCTCGGATTCTGTCATGGGATTCAAAGAATTTATATGTGGTAGAATGTTGTATGAGGAGTGAAGCAGGCTGCGTTCCCGGCGCCCGGCTAGCTTAACTCCCAAAATAACTACACAGAAATTGTATTCATTTAAATTACTCCCTGGCCCATTATCTCTAGCCTCTTATTAGCTAACTCTCATATCTTGATTCAACCCATTTTTAATAATCTGTGTGTCACCACGTGGTTGTGGCTTACCAGGAAAGCTTCTAACCAGCGTCAGTCTCAGGCAGGAGAATCATGGCGGCTGCCACACTGCCTTCTCTCTCCCAGTATTCTGTTCTGTCTACCCCGCCTACCTGATTTCTGCCCTATCAAAAGGTCAAGGCAGTTTTCTTTATTCAACCAATGAAAGCAATACAAATGCAGAAGGACCTCCTACACCAGTAGCAAAGAGATGCAGTTTTTGACATGACCTCAGATGCCACTGTTTGAGAGACCCTCTCAGCAATTGGCCTTCATGGTCTATAGGTGACAAGCCTGGAATGGCTCACGTCTTGAGTTCTGCCTTCCACAGGACAAAAAACACTCTGAGCTGGGCCCCAGCTTTGGGTAAGGACACTGATGCAGAGCTTAGTGCCCTGAGCACCTGGTGCATTCAGCTCCAGCCAAGTTCACAGACCAGAGCAGCACCCTCAGCACAGGGTGGTGTTTGCAGTATTTCTGGGAAGGTTCAGGAATCAAACTGGATAATCTCAGTTGAAAACAGATGATTTGACCAAATACCCTTCATAGAGTTAAGCAGGTTGAGGGGGACAAAGGATGAGGGAGGCAGGCAGGTGGGCATCAATTGCCTCATTGAAAGGGGCTGCTAAAGCATTCAGATTGAAACATGTAAAGTTAATTTGTCCCTAAGAAATGCAGAGCATCTTACCTCCCTTTTTAGCTGGTAGACACACAGCTTGCTACAGTAACCTGCAAGTAGAAGGACTTTGTGGCAGAACTTCTGACGCTAGAAGGGTCTCAGCTAGGCCCCCTTTCAGGCTGGCTTGGCTGTTTAACAGCTGCTGGTGCTTGGTGAAGTAGCCTCAGTTCCTCATGTAGAAATGGGTCAGTTGAACTTCACAATCCTCCTCAGTTTAACCTCATCTGCAAACACCTGCCCTCCTCCTTCTCGTCCTCAACTCTTTACCAGGGAAGGTCCTGTTTGGCAGGTGTGGACTTGTGGGGGTACCACTCTCCAGCCTATCACAGGCTGCATTTATTTCAACAAGTCAACTGAATGTCAAGACGCACTGTCTCCTCCATGTCTCTGCTGGTTCCTCCCAGTGTAGTCTGCTGCTATCACAAAGTCTGAGTTCTCAGGTCTGGGAGCAGCACTGGAATCCCTCCTGTACTATCTGCTGGTTTTGAAGCAAGTCGTCTACACTCTATGCTTTGACATACTCATCTGCAACTGATGGGCAATAATGTGCCTGAGTTCTTCGTATGCTAATTAGCACAGGTAACATTCTCAGGGTCTATTATGTGCCTGAATTCTGTGGCTTCATGATGAAGGATTAATATCCTCTTGATCATATTCTCAAAAATATAATGCTACAGGCTGGTAAAATGAGGGGCTCCTGACAGTTTCAGGGTGGGTCGGTGAGACCACACTGTGTGCGTGAGGCCTGAAGGAGGTAGGGTCAGAAGTGTGAAGAGAATTCTGTGCAAAGGGCAGAGCGTGTCTGGAAAGAGTTTGAATTTTGAGGGGGGCTGGGGGATAGGACATGTTAACAATACTTGGAGGCAGGGTCAGGATGGCTGTCATGTACTCAGGGCTAATCTGGACCACAAAATGAGTTCTAGGACAGGCTGGGCTACAAAGTGAGAAGAAGTTTGGGATAAAAGGAGATTGGTGACAGCATCAGGGGTCAGGGAAGTCAGGGCCTTCCATAAATCAGCTTCCTTCTGAGTGTGTTGGGAATGAACGAATGTAGGTGGAGGCGGGGTTGGGGCTGGGCTATGACCATGACTTGGTTTGTTTGTCAAGAGTGCGCTGGCCCCTGGTGGGAGAATGGCTAGTGGGAATAGGCAGTGTTGTTGGAATGATGAGATCAGATTCGGGGCCAGGGTGAGCTAGAGCAAGGTGAAGAGACTGCTGATAGAGAAACCAGGATTCTGCGTTCTGCCCTGAGGAATGCAGGACTTGAGAAGTGTGTTGCTGGAGTGTTGAAAAAAGAAAGATGTTAAGTCTGGTCCCAGATTATGGGCATAAACAGCTCCATGGCTGGAGGTAGCAGTGACTGAATCAGGAAAGAACAAATCCAAGCATTCCAGGTTCCAGTTGCTCTGTGTTAGGTTATGGATGCCACATAGCATAGTACTCTCACAGAGTGAGGCATAGCTTTTGCTTCATTTGTCTGTAATTATACTTCAAAATCAGAGATGGTTGCTGAGGTTAATGCTGTGGTTCTATGCCAAATGAATGAACAGTGTAGGGGCTGGTGTCTGTATCCATGAATTCGATATTCCAACATGATTCCTTTGGCAGTCCCTTTTAGCTTGCTGTGCCCAAATACTGTGGCCCTCTCAGGACTTGGCCAGCTGTATCCACTTCAGAGAGGCTAGTGAACTAAAACCCTGCATGCGGTGGCAGTTTCTGGTAGAGACTGACTAAGGAGGGTTCTAGCCAAAACAGTTGGTAGCCAGCAAGAGGCCTCATGACCAGGGGGAAGGATGTGGCTTGAGGAGAACTGTAACTGCTGTCACCAGACAGGCATGAAGCTCGTCAAACTTCAGAGGAGATTGCAGCTGTGGATAGCTACCGACTGATGGGCACATTCATACAGTTTGGGGCATATGGAACAATGGTGATGGGCAAAGAAGATAAAGACAGAGAATTACGCTGCTGTCTTCCCATGTGCTCCGTGTCACTGGACACATTGCCCCCAGTCCACACTCTTTAACAGCTGATAAAGAGGGTCAACCCATGGTCCACAATGGTTGTCAAAGCTCCAACCACTGTCCACTCATTCTGTTCAGCTAGAAGGGGTAAAGAGCTTGCATTGCCTGTCCTTTGGAGGGTCTCTAAATTGCTGCAGGATATTTGTCCTCTTGTTTTGCTGGTGCTGGGGATTGAACCCAGGGCTTTAGGCATGCTAGCCAAGCATGCTAACACTGAGCTAAGGCCTCAGTCCCTGCTGAACATGTTGGCTTGTTCAGTCTCAGTGCCTCTTAGCTGCAAGGGAGGCTGGAAGATGCGGCCCGAGTCTCTGAATCTTGGAAGTACTAAGACATAAAGGGGAAACAGCTAGACTCTGATGAGGTCAGTTTCAGTGCAGACAACAGCATCAGAGTAAGTCTTCAGCTCCATCACAGATGCCTAAGTCAGT
Source organism: Ondatra zibethicus (assembly GCA_004026605.1). NCBI lineage: Eukaryota > Metazoa > Chordata > Mammalia > Rodentia > Cricetidae > Ondatra > Ondatra zibethicus. The sequence continues at coordinate 126,479 of PVIU01002615.1, read as the reverse complement.
TCTTGCATATTCTGTGGGCTCAGTGGAATGATCAGAGAGAACAGAAAACAAGACAATCATGGTCTTTATTCTCAGGAAAATTGGAATTTGGGGTGGGTAGACAACAGTAAATAGAAGGACAAATAACTGCACAAGGTCATGATGAGAAAATAACAGGCGCCATAGAGAAAATAAGTCACAAGGCTCTCGCTGAATCAGAACAGTTTGTTCATTGAACGTTTCTGCAGTTGCTCACTTGTGACTGAGGAGTGCAGTCTTCAGCAGTGCTGTCTGGGTTCCTTTTTTGGACTGTGCCTGAACTTTTTGGGGGGGAAAGTGCATTAAAATCACTTTGCTGGGCCATTCATAAGAAGGCCTATGTACACCGGAGAATTGTAGGCTGGCATTTCTATAAGGTTTTTATCTGGGCATGTTCATGTTAGGTTTTGTGTATGTAATATAAATGCACATTTTTAGCAGCCGTGGATTTAAACATATGACGGCCATTACGAAAAGTGTTGTTAGTAATAGAGGAGACTCCCAGTGGCATGTGTTTAATGAAGCAGCATGATTTGTAGAATACCCTGAGAAATGTTAATGTTTTGGATTTCTTTCCCAAGGGAGGACTTTCTGTTTCCCACTATCCTTAGACGATGGTCTTGGATTTCATGGTAGACTGCTGTAGAGTCGAGTTTTTGCAAAGTTTTTTTGTTGTTTTGTGGGGCTTGGCTCTGATTTGATATACTTTGTATCAGTTCACAATTATTTCTGAAGCTGTGGACTGAAGTTGCTTAGGGTTAAAGAGGTTTCTATGCACATTTCATTCTCTCTACTGTCTTGTTAGACATGTCCGCTGTGTAGATCTACAGTTTGTCATCTCGGCTGTGGTGAAGAAAACAGTCCTTAAATAAGTTTTAGGAGCCACCTTGGCTTTCACATGGGGGTGGGACGGGGGTGGCAGCAGCAGCCAACTGCGCTGGTGGCGTGGTTAACCCGAAGCAGAGCTTGGAGGAAAACAGGAAATCCGACCAAACGTCTCTTCCTAGTAACAGGTTTTGTGTGTCTGTGTTAATATCACCACAGCTTGTTTTAATTCTCTTTAACTTCCTTTCCAAATTGTGATGCTCTATTTCTCTACAGGTTTCTGTACAGCTTTCATTTAATAAGCCCTTTGCTTCCAGCTTACTGGTTTTCAGTAGTAGAAGAATTTCAAGCTAGAGGAACCTGCAATGGGATTGAAATGTGTCTTAGTCCGCAGGCATGTTGCTGTTAATAAGCAGTAAACTAACAAGCAAAGCTTTTGCCAGGATGGAGCCTAAACAGCCTATAAGCCCACTGTTTGGCTGGTAGCAGGGCTTGGTGTTTTGTGCAGTGGAGATGCCTTTGCTTTCTTACCCTTCTTCAAAAAGCCTTCCTTTTACACTTGAACCTTTGCTGTCACTTTAATGCAAGAAACTATTCCTGCTTAATCTGGGACAGCTGCACACATTCTGAGACTTTGTGCCTAAGTTCTCACAGAAATCTGACCTAACAGACAGATGTTGGGACTCCTACATGAAAGTCTATTCTAAACAGTCTGGGCTACGGCTGGGCACTTTTCAACAGCAGAGTCTCCTTGATAATAACCACCTTGAGAGTGAAACCAGCAGGTCCCTGCTCTAGTCCACAGCCCAGAGGAAGACAGCTCATCGTGGCCGTTTTGCATTTACAAGTTAGGGACAGTGCAAGTCACGTTTGGGAAAGTAAGAAACCGTTAGTCCATATGCAGAAATCCTCTAAGCACAGACTCTCTTCTTTCTTCTCCGTGAAAGTGAACCAAAGCAGGGAACCACTGGCTGTAAATCGAGAAGTTGCCTGAACCAGGCAGGCCAGCCACACAAAGAGCCATGTGGCTCAAGAGAGGAGATGGACACAGAATCCATTTTAAAGTTTCCAAAATGAATGTCAGGAAGCACAGTCACTGGAATGAGCTCACTGGTGTGTTTTATTTTGAGAAATGTGGGGCATGCCCATTATGAAATGGGAACCTGAAATGCGATCCATCCATCTTAACCAGCTCAGGGTTTTATTCAATTCTTCAAGCCTTAATCCTGTTAGCTCCATGCACAAAGGAAATGCAGGGCTCCTCTCTGATGACTCTCCCAGGCCTCCTGGCATCTGTAAACCACATTTTGAATTTTACAAATGAAGCTTATTATTTGATTATCAATGTGACTAGCATCAGGGAGGCCACTTTTCAGATGAATATTCTAGACTGTTTACTTTGAGAAGTCTTAGAAGATGATGATGGTTTCAGTAAGTTCCTAGAGTTGAAGGATTTTTTTTCAAAAAAGAAACAAAGAAAGAAACTTATTTGACTAAGCAAATTTTGGTATCAAACACATCAAATGGATGGCTTTTAAAACCCCAATTTTGGGTTTTCAAATAAAGACCACTTATTGATTAAAAATGTAACAAGCATCATTTTTAGCTTTGTTTAAACTGGATTTTAAAAAGTATGTGCTTGGGGGTTTGAAGAGTATATAATGAGATTATAAAATGAGAAGTTGTTTTAAAGTTACTTTCTCCAAATAGTACAGAAGGCTGGTGTAAATTCTTCAGACTCACTCATGGCTGGAGATCCTTTGGACATAGATCTAAGCCAGCAAGCACTGAGATCTGCTTCTGGTGCTGCCCGGAGCTAATCTCACTGAAGCGAACATGAGCTAATGATACATTAGGCCAAATTCTATTATATGCTTTTCAGCCGGCTGCCTGCAGTTTGATTAAATTTAGTTCCGATGTTCAGATTTGAAACAGCCAAGGCTCTTCATTGGATTTATAAAAACTTTCTCTCAAAGTCTGAACTATTTGAAATATCCTTTGCCATCCCTTCCTGCACAGCCAAGAGGATTCCGCCTCCTTGGTTAGAAGCTCTGGCTCTTCCGGGGCGGGGCCGCCATTACCGCAGCTGCCCTCTGCTTCCGTGGCCTGGACTTTCCAGCCATTCGTTTTGTGTAAGTTTCGTAGGGCGTTTGCTTTCAGAGATCATGGCCAAAGAAAAGGCCCTCCCAACTTTCCTATCCTGAATTCTATGGATATTAAAACTGGTGAAATTCACCTCCTGCTCTGTTCTGCCTACTTTCCTAGTCTCCGTTGTTTCCTGCCTCAGAGCTATCTTGCCCTTTAGTCAAGATAGCTGGATGTTCCCTCCCAAATAGTTAGTCCTGGAGTTAGACTGCAGCTGAGCTCTCTAGAGAGTCCCTGGTCCCCAACTCTAAAGACTCTGTTGTAATTGAGAACATCAAGGGGCATTTTTCTAGAGCACAGGCCTGGCTTCTTATGCACCAATACAGACTTCTCTGGAGCTGGGTAATTTAAGCCAGTTGTCTTTCATTTCAACCATGTCAGAGAATCAAAGCTATAGCATCAGACCAGCCAGAAGAATGAGTGGTTGGACATTACTATGTTTCTAATATAAGTCCTTCCTGTTTTCTCAACCCATGCTCTCTGAGCTGTCTTGCATCTTGACAGGCAGAATACTCTGGAGGTTGGCCCTGTGGACAGGGGACACCAATTTAGAGATTTGTTGATCATTTATTAAGGAAAATTTCAAAGCTGAAAACAGACAAACCCACTGCTGCTTAAAACAGTTGCCAAAATTAGTACTTCCTGAGATCCATTAGTGTAAAGTATCATGGGAGCTGGGGCTCATTTCCTCCTTGAAGCCCCTTGGAGACTGCAGGTGGCTTCACCTTCCTTCCACTTGGATGTCAGAGGTAGCGGAATCTACCAGAGTCACAGGCACAGTGGGCTGGATGGCAGACCTCACCAGCCTCGCTTCTGCCAGGTGATAAAATTTGATATTTTAAAACACTGCATTTTTAGGCTTTGCAGTGCTATGTTAAGTGTCTCTGGCCTTTGAGCCCTTCAGGGGATGCTTGCGAAATGCTTGATGTGGGATGAAGGTGAAGTTGGAGATTAATTTCCTCCTGGGAACCCCTGAAAGGAATGCTGGGGGTGCTGACATCCTAGGATCAGTCTTCCCAGGGTGTGAGGGTGGACTCCTTCTCCTACCCTGGGGTGGTGATGCAGCCTGAAGGCCTGTCCTGCTAGTGGACATGTCAACTCCTGGTTCTTGGAGAAAGACACTCAGAAAAGTGACGGGCCCTGCCTAGAGCTTTGGGCAATGATGTGAATATTCCTCCCAGAAGCTCATGGACTTAATTGTTTTCTCTGTCTCTTTTAAGCACATGGTCAAAGTTAAAACTTTCTTACATGCTTGCCAGGAAATGTGCCTAAATATTTTGTTAACTGCTTTTTAATTTTTTTAAGACAGGTGTCACTGTAGCCCAGGCTGGCCCTGAACTCCAAGAGATCATCCTGCCTGTCTCTCAAGTTCTGGGATTCTTTCATTTATTTGATTTCCTAAGACAGCATGTTGTACAGCCCAAGCCGGCCTTGAACTCTGATCCTTGGTGCCATGTGCTCCTAAGAGCTGAAGTTATGGGCATGCGTCATCACACCTAGCTTTAAACACCAGTTTCCAGGGAAGAAGCCACACTCCTTTCAGGGAGGGCTTGTTCGTGAATAGCAGGTAGCTACATGATGTAGGTCTCAGCAGGGAGTGAAAATGCTGGGCCCTTTAATCCACAAGCAAGGAGGGAAATCCTTAAAAGATATTAATATCAAACTTTTTGATTTCTTCTTCAGTCTCTCCCAATTTAGGGTGTATCTTATTTTCTATTTAGTGTTATTAGCATGAATTGTTACCATTTATTTCCCAAGGTATTTTTAAATGTAAATAGAGGCTGTTTACCTTCTGTGCAGTTATTGTCTTCATACGTCATTGTATTGATCAGCTTTTGTTACTATGTGTGGTGTGGTGTGGAATGGCTCCCATAAATTCACATATTTTAATATTTGGTTCCAGTTGATTCCCAACTATTTGGGAAGGATTAGGAGGTGTGGCCTTGTTGGAGGGGGTGCATCGCTGTGGGCAGGCTTTGAGGTTTCAAAAAGCTCACCATTCCCATTTTGCTTTCTTGCCTCCTACTTTTGAATCAAGATGTGAGTTCTCAGCTGTTCCCGCTGTCATGCCTTTGATCCACCATCATGGACTTTAATCAACCTTCTGAAAGCTTAAGCCCCAAATTAAATGCTTTGTTTTATGAATTGACCAGGTCATGGTGTTTTATCACAAAAATAGATGAGTAAGGCACTATGATAAAGTGTCCAAGGCTGTAGCTTATAAAAAGAAAATGTCTTTAGGACATGGTACCTTAATCTGCTCACTTCTGATGAGGACCTCAGGCACATGGCTAGAGCCAGAAGCAAAAAGAAGATGAGAACCCCCAAGAAGTCCCATTGTGAGGCAGGGGACCTCCCAACAGGTCCACCTACTAAAAACTGTACCGCACATAGCGTGTGTGTGTGTGTGTGTGTGTGTGTGTGTGTGTGTGTGTGTGTGTGTGTGTGTGCGTGCGCGCGCGCCCTCTTTCATCTTACCAAACCAAACTCATATGTTTTTTACTTCACTTCTTAACATGTGTGTCTACTAGTGCCCTCTCTTTTGGCTTACTTGTGAGTAAAGGAAAAGTAAAGGAAACTAGCTCAGACTACCTCGTTTCTCTTCCGTGCTGTTGTTGATATCATGGTTCCTAAAGCAGGGAAGCGGTGGGAATGAGGGAATGGATCACATCTTCTTGGCTCTTAGCATTTCTTAGAATACTCTTGCCTTCACTTTGGTTTGAAGAAAGTTCTGGTTGGATGGGAAGCCGAACTTCAGACATAACACATAACTTGTTCTGTCTTTGAGTCTCTCTGAACTCCCACATATCATGAAAGCATCAGAATTCTTGGGTCAGGGACACTTCTGTTGTCTGTTGTGGATGGAATGGTAAGGACAGTGGCAGAGATGATGCACTAAGCTCTGCTGCCACACAAATACACCATTATCCCACCAATGCCTACCAGAAGCTCAGCAATAGTAACCAACAGAGCGGGCTAACCGCTGTGGGTGACTGCATAGGTCCATATAGGGGAAGCTCAGCAGTAGTGACCAACAGAGTGGGCCAACCGCTGTGGGCGACTGCACAGGTCCATACAGGGGAAGCTCATTAGTAGTAACCAACAGAGCGGGCCGACCGCTGTGGGCGACTGCACAGGTCCATACAGGGGAAGCTCCCGTGCCACCTTTCCCAGTGTCCTTCCCTCGCTTGCCCCTCTCCTCAGCTGCCACACTTACTGTTGTGTTGTTGGTTCTCATTCATCTCTGTGGCTTTACATTGTAAGCTTCACATATGTGTTAATGCTTCTAAAGCTTCATGTGAAGCTGGGGGTGTCACTCTTGGTAAATTGGTTGCTAGCCTGGCTCAGGTCTGGGACAGTACATACACCCACTCCCTCTTCCTCCCCGAGAGGGAGAAATAAACATAGACCTTTATTTCTAAATCACAGATGGTTTGCCCTCTTGTAACATGGATTATGTTTTTGAAGTTGGTCCACATAGCCGTGGTAGTGGCTTTGTCTTGGTTAATGTTTGTGTCTAAAGTGCCAAGTGTTTTGATGCAGATGTTGGCTGCTGTGAATGCCCTGTCTCGAGCTTGGGTAGATTGAAGCTGAGTTTTTGAGCTTGGGTGGATTGAAGTTGAGTTTTTGAGGCTATGTTTGGCTAAAGATTGGCTTGGAAGCGTGGGTCATCATCTCTTATCTGTTTTATGCAGTTTCTGTCCAGCCTATTGTCTGGCCAAAATGTGTTGGGAAAGTTTACTTAGTGTCTCTTGGCAGTAACTTGCATGGGATGGCACATCCTTGTACCAGGAGGCAAGTGATATTTTCTTGGCTGCACCATTACCTAAAAGTTAGATTGAATTAGTCAAAAAGGTAAAGAGAATCTAGCCAAAGTCAGAGGAGGATGAGGCTTTTCATACCCAGGGGTAGGATGAGAGATGACCTCACAATGCAGTATCTTTAAGGACTGCATCTGGACAGCTACTGCTCCACAAATTGTCCTTTAATGTCCCCATTGCCTGGTCCCACTCGCCATGCTTTTAATATAGCGATTGTAGTGTTGAGTGTTATGTTTGACTATGGGCGGCTTTACTGTATTCAGTGTGCTATTGGGCAGTGCAAACACAGTAAGACCCTGGTTCTTGGGTTTGGGTTTGATGCTACAGGGTTTTTAGGGCTTTTGGTTTTGGAGGAGTAGTATAGGGGTTGGGATGCTAAATCATGATTTTTTTTTAAGAAAAGATAATCAAGAATTACTTCTAATCTATAGCCACATGCTAAGAATGTGGGGTACATTATAGAGATTCACATCTTTTCAAACCCTCACAGCAGCCTAGTAGGAGACATGCTCTGTGACTGCACACACGGGAGAGGTCTCTGTGTCTGCACACACGGGAGAGGTCTCTGACTGCACACACAGGAGAGGTCTCTGACTGCACAAACGGGAGAGGTCTCTGTGACTGCACACATGGGAGAGGTCTCTGACTGCACACACGGGAGAGGTCTCTGTGACTGCACACACGGGTGAGGTGCTCTCTTATTTATGCGTGAATTCAAAGATACTAAGGCCAGAATCTCAAAGGAGCAGAATTGAGATGGTGGTGTTGGGATTTGGTTCTAGCTCTGGCCTTAGAGACAGGACCAGGGTTACACATTCCAGTCAACCAGGTTTGCTGACCCTGTCCATGCCTCAGTAGAACACAGCTCTGCCTATGCAGGAGGCACTGTGGACCTTTGTCAGTGATGACTGACTATGTGCTTGCTATCTGTGGGTAGTGAGCGTTTAAGTTGAGCAAGGGTTGGGAAAAGAAGTAGAACATTGGTGGTTATGTGGTTTCTAAGGAACATCCAGAAAATCTAAAGTGTCACTACCATTTTGGTTTAGAGGTCTGCCTCTGAGTCCAAGGATCACTGCCCTAAGCTGGGATTAGTCTGTGTGTTTGGTCCTCAGAGGGTTCCTGACTGGAACTGGATGCTTCAGCCATGGGGTGGTTCACAATACCCCACAGGCATCTCTCGGCCTTCTGCTCCAACTCTGGTGTTACCTGGGCTTGACCCCCACTTCTGTTCACTGCAGAGGTCTGTGGACTGGAGCGCATTTAACCCCTAAGTCCGGCACCATTTGAGCCTGTGTCAGGGACATTATAGTCTTTTCATAGGCGTGAAGTTCATCTGGTTGCCTTTAGAGGCAGGCAGTGATCTGCTTATCTCCAGACCTTGGCTACTCTGGTCTTTCTGTTTTAAATGTGTCCTTTATTTATCATCTACCCCAGAAACCTCTTTGGCTTGATCATATAATTCTCAGACTTCTTGACATCTGAATGCAGCCCATGCATACCCTCCTTAATGGTGGCTGATTTTAATCTTCTCGACCACAATAAATCTGACACATACTTCAAGTCAATGGCATGTTGGCTGGCTATTTTGATCTCTCTTTCTACACCACAGAGATTGCTTGACTTAAGGAAACAGTCCTAGCATGCTGTTTTCACTGATGCCCATTAGTCCTGCACACTTGAACTTCTGTGGCCCCTCGCCCTGCTTGTCTTAGACTTGAAAGTGGTTTCCTGTCTGATAGTTTGCTGTTCAGCTGGTCCCCCCATCTTGTGTCTCATAGTTGTAAGTAATAAGACAGGTTGAAAGTTTTCTGCTAGTGTTATATAGTCCGACGTCTACAAGAAGAGTTCTAAAGATGATAAAGATGGGCCTTAGAATTCCACGGCAGGTTTTTTTCCTCTGGGTCCTATTGGGATGACAGTTTTCTGAATATATTGAATAAGTGACCCTGAAAGTGGAACACATTTAAAATGGATCAGAGGCAGGACAAACAGTACTTTCTCTGGTGGAGATCTTCACAGAGGCACTAGTCTGGCTTCAGTCCTACTTTTTTTTTTTTTTTTTTTTTTTTTTTGGTTTGGTGGCTTTAACAGTCATCCTATAACAGCCTCACTTTGTGGAAGTGAAGACTGAAGCCACAGCAGTCTGGACCTCACTTTTGAGTCGGACTGTTCATGGCAAAACATACTGAGAATCAGGACTCATGTGCTTATCTACCCAGAATGCCTTTGAAGGTGTAGACCTTAGTTTCTACACAATGCTGGGGCCCTGACTGGCAAAGTAGTAGGAGCACTCCTTTACTGCTCATTACTGCTTTACTTAGTCAGGCACCTCCATGTTCTTGAGTAAAAGTGATAAAATAGCTACACCTCATGTAACCCCCATTACCCCCAAAGAGGGCTGTGATGCAGTTGTGTGAGATGCATGGTCTGGTTCAGTTTACCCTGATGCGTTTTCCAAGAGTTACCTGGAGTGGTCTGTGTCCTGGAATAGCTGCCTCCTCATCTACAAAGACAGACACGAAGGACTGGCAAACAGTGCTCACCTGCTAACTGTGTGGCTCTGGCTACTGCTACCCTGGAAGCTTAGAGGAAATCAAACATTCAGTAGTACTGGGAAGAGCTCAGCACTCCAGGACTTGACTGGAGCACTGTACGTGGGAGGAAGTTGGAAGCTGGGAGGCCTCTGGAGAGGGTTCTCACTTGCAAGATGGTTAAGGTAGAGGCAGGAGGTTTGTGAAAAGGAACCTAGAGCCAGGAGAAGAGGGCGAAAGAGGAGGAAATCCACCCGGGAGCCATGAGTCACAACACAAATGACTAAATGAATCAGGATAGCCACAGCACAGATGATCCAAAGAAAAGGCAATAAGGAAAGGGCGGGGGAAGGATACAGGGTGGAAAAATGAAAATGAATCACCTAATTACTGGGTGGGAATGCTGCTGATGGATTCCAGGAGCTCAGTTCCTGGTCCAATTATGTGTCAAAAATGCTTTGGCTTAACAGCCAAAGGAAACTCAGGGAGAAACCTCCCTGTTGGAATACTTGAATGCATTCTCTAAACCTCCTCCATTTGTATTACTCTTATTTTAAAAAGAACTCAAAAGACAACATTTTCTGCCTCTTGACTAAGAATATAATTTGAAAGTCCTGCTTCTAGAGTTCTTAGGAATTCACCTCCCATATGGGAGGCGCCTGGGGTCAGAGGGCAGCTCCACCAGGCACGGTCGCAGGACATAGGGAACCTGAGGGATTTCCGGGGACTTTGCATAAAAAGCAAAGAGAGACAGAGTTATTCCCGTCTGTTCCTTCATGGTCTTGCACATCAGCGTGAAGATTCAGGGTTAGCTTCCTTTGGCCTGTTAATTATATTTATATATTTAATAAGTTAAAGGGAAAGATAATCCCTAATGCCCTTTTAAGCAACATAGTAAAAAAATAAACTTCTTCCATGTGTCTTTGGGATATGATGGGTTTTGGGTAGAATGTTGTATCATGAGCAGGATCCTGTCAAGTTACAGCCACCGTGCATGGTGGAGTAGGAGCTTTACTCTTAGTAGAGGAGGGCAGACTGCAGCAGTGACTCAGTACACTCCTTCCTGTCTCCACCTGGATGTAGGGTATGGCTTCTCTTTACAAATGGGCAGAATGAGATCCAAAGCATATGAGAAAGAGCTATATTTTATTTTATAATTGAAGATAAAGATGGATGTCCTGAACACTGAATAGAAAAAAGAGAAAAGACCAGCTGTGGTGGCATCCACCTTTAATCCCAGCACCCAGGAGGCAGAGGCAGGAGTAGGAGGATCTCTTGAATTCTAGGCCAGCCCTGTCTACACAGAGAGTTCCAGGACAACTAGGCTCCATATTAAGACTCTGTTTCAAAAACTAAAGACAAAAACGTGACTAGAAATTTTCTTGTTGTCAGATGTTGTAGATGAGGGTGTACAACATCTAGAAGTGTTATGTAGACTGGGGTCTGTAACTGACATCATTGTGAGCTCTCAGAAGCATTGTTCATCATGCAGGGTCATTGTCTTTCAAGAAAATTGTGCCTTAGTACTTTGCAGGAATGTCCAACATGGAGGGGGCAGGAAAAATAGTAACAAACAGTAACCAAAGGAACATTGCTTTTTTTTAAATGCCACAGGAAATCTGTGTTATTTTATTCTGATAATCCTGGACACATATCTGGGGTCTTTTTAGCTGAGAATTTGGAAGCACTTTCCCGTCTGCCTTGGGTTGGTCGCAGTGAGCTCTGTCTTGAGACAGTGCAACAACAGAAGAAACACAGCCTGGTCCCAGCCTCCGGGGTGTCCTTGTGATGAAGGCAAGAGCCCCGGAGAAGCTCTTCAAACCCCAGTTCCGCACGCTCTGGCCAGCCAGCTGTGACCGAAAGCTGGCGGTGGAAATAAATCTGCATATTTTTGAAGTGTTTAGAAAGGCATTCAGAAGATTTTTGAGCCATAAATTATTCTAAGATTCAGAAGGTGGACTCGCTTTGCTGAATTGACATTTTAATCAGTATTTGCTAACAGGGCAACTGTGTTATTTATACTGTTCCTGCCAAATATAAATTTATGCCTTTCACCTGTGGGGAAAGAAGCCTAAGGATGGGTTTTTGGCCAAGAATTCCTCTGTAAACATTCCCCAGGCCCAGGAGAAGGGTAGGCTGCTATAATTGTCCAGTTAGAGTCTGTGTGACAGCCTAAAGAAGCAGCCTTGGTTTTCCTGCTGACTTCCATGCTAGGTGAAGGCAGTCGCCCCTCTAGCCGCTGTCAAGCTGCTAAAGAATAGCACTGTCTGTGGGGAGCATTTCCACTCAGGCCTCCTGGTTTCCACCCATGTGCTTTCCATGACTGTTTTATGTCTAGTTGAAGAATGGTATGGAATTTTGTTTGTAAATGTGAAATAATGATATTTCAAGAACAAGGTCATTACTTCTGCATCACTCCCATCCCCACTTTCTTATCCTTTAACCAGCATCTTTATCCCTACGGAACAAGTGAGGTTGGGAGCTGGAGACAAGAGACATATGAGGCACAATGGCGATCTTATGGAGAAGACAGTGAGCTACTGTAAAAAGAGACCAGGGATTGTGGGTTTACTCTGACCCCCTGTGTAAATGCCTAGCTGCTCTTGACCTCTGAGAGGGCATGTGGGTAAGTCCATGCAGCAACTACATAGTGTTGATGGGAATTGCATTGTGGTCACATTTTCTTCTTTTTGGCTTTGGAAAGTTTTTTGAATGAGAGTCTAATAAAATGAAAATAATCTGGTTGTGTATTTAAAGAGTTTCCTTTGTTAAAAGGATGTACCTGTAAAGTGGGAGTCACACCAGCTCCACACAGACCATGTGTTCAGTTGACAAGTGGCTGACCCAGCATTGTAGAGCTCAACTTCCTGTCTCATGCTGTGGCCAAAGGAAGTGTTAGAAGAACCTGAATGTTCACTGGTGATTGAAACTGCAAAGCACTGTGGGAAATTGGGAGGTCTGGATGCAGTCCAAGTGTCAGAGTGATAGGAAAGAGACAGGGGCAGGTGGCTCTGTTGGGCAGTAGGCAGAGGAATTGCTGGTGGAGCAGGGTCTACTGTGCTAGGTGCATTAGCTTTTCTAAGCTATAACCTGACGTCCTCAGGTGTGTGTGACGGAGCCAGCCGTTCAGGAGAGACCCAAATCCCTTTGTTGGTGATATGGTAAAGGCTATGTGCTCACAAGGGTTCTGTGGAAAGCCTTGGAGCAGGCAGAGCCCTTAGAAGATAAGAGCTGCTGGGAGAGCCCCGGGCCCTTGGGGTGTGCTATGAGGTCCTTGTAGAGGGTTGTCAGCAGAAGCAAATGTGCCCTCTGCCTTCTCCTCACTCCGCAGGTGACCCTTCCATCCCCACCGCAGCCCTCAGTGTCCTCAGACATTGAGGATGAAGAACCCTGTGCTGTTTGCATGCAGCCCCCAAACTGAACATTAAATAAGGCTCCTTTATTACTCAACATTAGCCTGTGTTGGCCAAGTCATTATAGTAACAAGGGTAGTTAATACATAAGCCGAAGTATTTACTGATTTCCTAACATTTTTTTCTGAGATAGGGTCTCATTCAGTAACCCAGAGTTTCCTGGCTTTATAGTATAGCCCCGGCTGGCCTTTAAGGCCCCTGCTTTAACCTCCTGAGTGCTGGAACAACAGGTGTGTGCTGCCATTCTTGATACTTCAGTAACTTTCTCAAAATAGATTATTTTGCTCATTTGGGCAATAAAGTATCTAAAATTTGAAAATCCCAAAGTAGAAATTGATTTATTTTATTGTTTTCTGTTCAATTTTTCTGCACTAAAGGTCCAGCTTTTTTAATTAAAAATGTGAAAAAATAATATCATGCAAACTACTTTTCAATAACAGTTTTAGAGTGGGTACAGTTTACATAGCTTTCTGTTACTCAGTGTTGCTGGATAGTGGAGCAGAGTCACATTCATATGAGGGAGGAACGATTTAAACTAAACCTATAACTCTAAAAGCCCAATAGTTAAAATTATTTTTAAAGTGCCCAAAAGTACCCACAAAATGGACACTTTTATAATAGTAATATAGAAGGAGCATATAATGTAAATCAGAACACAGTCTGCGGTGTGGGCATGCGAAGCTCTGCACACTGCTGCCTTGTGACTGTGAGTCCTTATGTTTACATTAGGTAGGTCCATCCACATGTGCTGGAATTCCAGAGTACACACACACACACACCTGGCTGAGGCTAGAGGCACTGGCATTGTGTGACCTTGGCAACTCCTTTCACCTTCGCTAACCTGCTGCCTCTAAGAGGAAGCTCAGACTTCTGACTTGTTCTATTGGTCGGTCAGAGAAAGTTCTGTAAACCCCAGGGTACAGAGCCTGTCGAGAGACCCCTACTGGAATGAGAGAGTGGGGTGGGCAGGCACCATAGAGGTTTGGTTATGGCTGAACCTCCAGGTGTTTCCACCTGGAGGTGAAGGGACTCAGAGCAGACCAGGCAGTTCAGTGCGGGCAGAGTGGCAGCAAGGAAGGCAAGCCTTTTCAGCATAGTGCATGAAAGGCAGCGGTGATTGTGCATGTGTGTGTGACCGCACAGGAACCTGTTGTGAACAGCAGCTGTGATTGTGTGTGTGTAAGGGAGTGTGACCACACAGGAACCCGTTGTGAACAGCACAGGGTTTTCCTCCTTATGAACTGAGTAAGAGGGTTATTGGGGAAAGATTTGTTGTGATCAAAGTTTTCCGAGTATAAGGCCATTGCTGCTCTGGTTTCTGAAGATGTGTCTGCTCCCAGGCTTTCATGTCTTCAGCATTGCATCCTAGAGAGGCTTTCTTTAAAGTTGCAGCCATAACTAACTGGATTAATGACTAAGGGTGAAATGGAAACAAGTAGGGAACCTGTCGCGTTTGAGTGCTGTATCAACCAGGTAGAATTTTATCTCTCCCAACTGGTGCTGGTGCACGCCTTTAACCCCAGCACTCAGGAGGCAGAGGTAGGCAGATCTCTGTGAGTTCGAGCCCAGCCTGGGCTTCAAAGTGAGTTCCAGGACAGCCAGGGTTGTGGCACAGAGAAACCCTTGTCTCAAAAAACCAAAAAAGAAAAAAATGTTATTCTCCATAAGAGTACACTTGAAATGTTTTCGTCATAGTGCTCTTTGGTATTCTTCCCCCAGGGGAAAAGTGGGGTGAAATCTGGGACACTGTCACAGTAACCACTGGAAGTGTGCAGGGTGCACTGCTTAGCCCCTGGGTGTGCGGGGTGCACTGCTTAGACCCTGGGTGGTTATGGAACTGCAGGGGGCTGCCAGGGAATCTTCAGCACTTCAGTGTGAACATTTGGCAGTTGTATCACAAGGTAGAAAGCAGGAAATTGCCATGGCCGATGCACTCATTTCACTAGCTGTGTGTGCCCCCTTCATCTCTGCTCTCGGGGCATTGAGCCCAGGCAGAGTGCATGAAGGTGTCTAGCTGTGGCCGTCACACATCACTCTCACCCCATGCAGACACTAAACTGATCATCACAAGGCTGACTCTATAGGTTGTATATGTTGCACAGATGTTAGGTATGGATGAAATTAAACACTTTATCCTTTGAAAACTAATTTTTTCACTAAACATCATTTCCTTGAGGTTAATGAAGGCTTTTTATTTTTATGTGCATTGGTGTTTTGCCTGCATGTATGTCTGTGTGAGAATGTCAAGTCTCCTAGAACTGGAGTTCTAGACAACAGCAAGCTGCCATGTGGGTGATGGGAATTGAGCCCAGGTCCTCTGGAAGAGCAGTCAGTGCTTTTAACCCCTGAGCCATCTCTCCAGCCCCCTGTTTTCTTTCCAAATGAACTTTATTATTTAAAAAAAAAAAAAAAACTTGAGCCGGGCGGTGGTGGCACACACATTTAATCCTAGCACTCGGGAGGCAGAGGCAGGTGGAGCTCTGTGAGTTCGAAGCCAGCCTGGTCTACAAGAGCTAGTTCCAGTACAGGCTCCAAAAGCTACAGAGAAAACCTGTCTCGAAAACCAAAAAAAAAAAAAAAAAACAACTTGAAAATAAAGCATCATACATCCAACGTAACCAGGCTCAAAATCTGTAAAGCTAATTGGTTTTCTAGTTCTAATTCTGTAATGGACTTTTTGGTTTTGGTGGTAGATAAGTGCATAAAATATTATTGATACTGAAAGTATACACTTTCAGCTATGACATCAGCTCTGGTTCCTGGGAGAGCGTCTACAGATGCATTTTCAACCTCCAGATAAGCTTCTGTCTCTTCAAGAGTCATTGATGTGAGACGGTTTCCTCAAGCATCAGCTGTTGCTGTGAATTTGCATGTAATGCAGCTTTGGCTGCATCCAGAAACTTTGATGTCTTCATCCAGCTTTATGTTTGAAGTGCAGTTTTGCTCATGGCATTTCTGTAAGTTGCCAGCCCTTGTACTTTGTTCTTTGTTTCTGGCACATATGCTTTTAGGACAGCTGTACCTTCTTAGCAGGGAATCATCTTTGCTTTTTGTACTGTTCTTTGCCCTGGTCAGCTCCGTCTGATAGTGAAGTAGCATTCTGTTTTAATTAGTGTTTGTAGTGTGTCGTATCCTACCTTTACTCAGCCTACCTGTGTTGTAATGTTTGAAGTGACTTGTTACAGATAGATTGTTCTATAGTAATTGGTATATTTAGATCATTAGCCTTTAGTATAATTATCATTTGTTTCATGTTTGTTTCTCTAACATTCTGGGTTTTTCCTTGCTATTTTGAATACTTATAAATTTTAGTATATCATGACTTCCAGTGTCTAGTAGTATCTTGAGGTTCTACCATTTATAAGTATCTACTTACAACTTACTTACTTCATCCTATGTCATACAGAACTCTTGCATTTAGATCAAAGAAATGAAGGCTAGCCTGTCCTATTGAGTTCTGTAGCTGACCCTGCTGTCCCTTTCCTCTTGATACCCCAGCCTTCTCTGTCACCATTTTTCCTTTCAGGAATCTCTTTGACTATTCTTTAGGGAGATTGCCTTTATTCCTCCTGTACTTTTGGGAAGATCATCTCACTGCCTCTGAAGACAGGTTGGTATCTGGGTACGTTAGGTCCATGGTACACTCACGTCCTTTGGTCCTCCTGGATTCTGGTGGGAAAGCTGCCTTTAGAGTTGAGGTGCCTGTAACATGGTTAATAAAAACCCAGAGACAGAAATTGGCATTCAATCTGAAGGTCAGAAAAGCAAAGCAGTCAGCCACTGGCTCTTAACTCTATCTCAGTCCGAAATGGCGATCCTGCCTCCTGGAATCTGAGAATGAGAGCTGTCTCCTCCCGTCTTATATTCCTCTCAGTGCTGGGATTAAAGGCATGTGTCACTTGCATTAAAGGCATGCACTGCCCAGTTTCTATGACAACTAGTGTGGCTACTAGGGTTAAAGGGGTGTGTTACCACTGCCTGGTCTGTGAGGCTGTTTTACTCTCTGATCTTTAGGCAAGCTTTACTTATTAAAATGCAAATGAAATATCACTACAGGTGCCTTTAGAGTAGTTCATTTTTTTTTCTCTATTTTTGGTATTTTTCCCCTTAGGCTTTGCAGAAGTTTACGCATGATGTGTCTTGGCATGGATTTATTCAGGCTCATTCTATTTGGGATTTGCCAGTTTTCTTTAGAGAATAGCATCTCTCTTCTCCCATGCTCTACCGAGTGGCTGCAAATGTTTAAAATAAAATATCCCTTAGATGACCCAGTGCTGGTGAGTTAGTGGGTTCAAAGGGAATGAGGCATAAGTAACTTCTCACCAGTGATAGAATGCCCTGTCTCCTTCTCACCTGGACAGCCGCTACCTTTCAGTAAATTGTGAAAACAATTAAGCTGTGTCCTTAGGGTCACAGTACTATATGGGAAGCTTGACTAAGCTTTTAAAATCTTTAAGTAACTTTGCTATCAGGTCCTGAGCTCCACCTTCTCCTGGTAGGGACTCTGGAGGTCATAAGGTGGTGGCACCTGCCTGCCTCCTCCTCACCCCTCTCCACATCCAGGTCTGAGGTGAGCAGCCTCGTTCCTGCTTCTGCAGCCCCACATCGTAGGCCCAAAGGCCTTGGGGCCAACACCATGAGCCGAAACCTCCCAAACTGCAGCATTTGCTGTTCATACTTTTATCTGTCTGACTTGTGTGTGGTGATAACAGAAAGCCGTCTCACGCAGGAGTGTTGCTACAAGCAGGAAGTAAACGTAAACGCCTGGGCTCCCAGTCATCTTAGGGCCATTCTACCGCTGGTGTCCGACTGCCCACGTGGTCTAGGAAACGATGGGGAGAGCTCCTTTTGATTGGCTGACTCTACACAGAAATGTGATAGAAAGTGGTCTCGTGGTGGAGGACTGTGCTGTGGGCAGATTAATTGGTGGTGTTGTGTGGGACGGACTGTTTCCTGTGGTGCTGGCCAGTGACAAAATGGTTAGAGCAGTCCAGAGAAGGGTGAGTGAGCCCAGTAGGTGAGAGAGCACTGCATCCCAGACGGTGAGCAGGGAGGTTCTTGGCAGACAAGTGAGAGAGAGCACAGCCTGGCTCGGGGACAATAGCAGGACCTGAGTGAAAACAGCTGCTTACAAGGAACCACGGTGTGAGCCTAGGTCAACCCAGGCCGCAAGTGCAGTGTCCAGCACAGTGGGCTGCTGAGTGCTGCTTTGAAAAATGGGCCCAGAGGGAGCAGTCATAGAGAGAATTTAGTGGCCCCTCATGCTCTCCAAGTAAATAGGGAAGGCAGAACGAGAATTAGGAGCCTCTGTGTGAGCCACATCTGAAAGGTGCTGATGTCTGTGTCAACAACTGTTGCCATTACCATCTAGCCAGCTGGAAATGGCTGTGAGTGCATGGGGGTGGGGGGAAGGGAGGGAGGGAAAGAGGGAGGCTCAAAACTGAGGTCACCCCACTAAGCTGCAGCTAATGAGCGACCAGTCTTCAAGGTGGGGCTGCCTCTAGCCCTTTTCCTATTGTTAGAGCAGGTATTGAGTAGATAGAGGACAGTAAAGAAAGCAAAGTCTCAACTGTGTCGGTTTTCACCAAGAAGACAACAGATGCCCAGGGCTTTACATTGTTACACAGCCCTTCAGGTTGCAAGCCGAAATGTCTGCTCCAAGGATCACCAGAGAAGAGGAAGGAAGTCAAGCAAAAGAGAAGCCTGGTTTCATGGGTAGGTTAGGACTTGAGCCATAAAATGGGAAATGAGACATCTGAGAAATAGAGACACATTGTCTAGGTTGGTACATCAGTTACTTTTTTTTTTTTCGGCTCTGATAAAACACCATGGCCAAAAGCAACTTAAAGAAGAAAGGGTTTATTTTGGCATATGGTTCCATAATTCAGGGGGAAAACATGGCAACATATGACAAGAGCAGAAAGCAGATAAATTAAATTTTCATCTATATGTAGGAAGCAGAAAGAGGGAGACAGAACAGGAAGTGAGGTAAGCCTATAAACCCTCAAAACCCACCCCTAATGATATGCTTCCTTCAGCAAGGCTATACTTCTCCAAACAATGCCACCAACTGGGGACCAAGTGTTCAAATACATGAGCCTATTGGGGACATTCTCATTTAATCCATCACAGTTCTTAACAGATGCTATCAAATCCTGTAACTCTTTTTATTGGTTCATTGTGCCATGAATTCCATGAAGCAAATGACTTTGTAGTCTGTCAATCTTGTGTCAGCAGAGGAAGATTAACCTCTGAAACACAAGTGCATCGGAGACAAGCGGCACTCTTCATTCATTCGTTCTCACATTGCTCAGCATCTAGACACTGACAAGAGTTAGCACACAGCAGGTAGAGTAGACATTAAGCAGGAAGATGATGCCACTCCTGCTTTTGAATGTAACATGTCTAATTTCCTGCTTCAAAACAGTGCTCATGGCCTGGGGATGGTAGCTCATGACTTGATAGTTAAGAGGATGAGGCAGAGGGATTATCACAAGTTTGAAGACAGCTTAAGTTAGTGACTTGTTTCCAGCCCATGCTACATAGTGAAACTCTAAGAGAGATGAGGGAGGGAGGGAAGGGAAAGGGAGGGAGGAAATTTGTAGATATTAGCCATGTCTGAAAATATTAATTCGTTCCTCAGAAACAATGCAGTAAAAGTCTAATATATGAAAATAAAGATAGAGGGGAAAGCTACTGTCTTTCCCCTCCAAAAGAACACTCTCTGTATTAACTTTGGTGTCAAAGAAAAATTAAACTTAATATGTAAAATGTCTAGAACATGACATAAATGAAAAATCCTTTGAAAGGGTTCAGATCTGTGAGATATTACTAAAATTTTTCTTGATGAAAATTTCATGGCCAAGAGCATGTCTCAAGAGTCCAGAAAACAGTAAAATCAGCCTAAACAATTCAGAAATAAAGATCAAAGCTGACACAAATTCATTAGAAAGCATGAAAAAGAAAGCTAGAATTGGTAAGTACTTTTGAGAGTTGGTTTTTTGCCAAGGCCAGTGAAACAGATCGTGTTGGCTGATGTAGTCAGAGGGACAAGAAAAGCTAATGCAGAAGATTGGCATGAAAAGACACAAATAACAGATGCGAAGGAAACTCAAGGAGTCATGACGAGTACTTTATGAACTTTCAGAAAACCACTCTGACAGTCTGGCTGAAGTCATTGATTTTCTAAGAACACATGAATGACTAGCATTTCATACGAGAGAGCCTTTATTACACAAATGAACACTGCCCACAGGGCATAGAAAGATTATCTAGAATTTTCCCTACAGTTCTGTAAGCCAAAGGGGCGTCTCTCCTTTCTTGTCCCTGCCTGTGGAAGCAACATGACCAAATCCCCACCCTCCTGATGCCGATACCTCCCTGCCATGGCAGATGGCCACCTTGCATCCTGACCCAGAATAAGTTCTTCCCCTGATAAGTTGTTTTTGTCAAGAGTATTTTCACATAGTAACAAAAAATAAACTACTCAGCACCATATTCATTTTTGAGATAGCGTCTTTTGTGGTCTAAACTGGCCTCAAGCCTCCTATTCAGCCGAACAGCACCTTTGGATGGAAGATGACTTGATAACAATATTACTGCAGCAACCAGTTAACAGTTTGGAATTTATCTACATGCGATATTAAGATGCTTTCACCAAAATAGATTCCAGATGAGATATTGACTTTATTTTAAAACAACACCATCAAATTGCAGTTAAAAAAAAAAAACATAGAAATCTGCTTAAGAAATTTTTTACAGGCAAAATCCTTATGATACAAAGAGAAAAAATGATGAACATGTTTATATAAAAATAATTTTAGCTTCCAACTGAGTGCTGGTGGCACATGTTTGTCATCCCAACACTTGGGTTGAAGACCAGCCTGAGCTACACAGTGAGGTCCTGACTTAAAAAGAGCTGAGTCTGCGGTGGCGGCCTAAGCCTGTGACTCTGACATAGGGGGGAGTGTGAGACCAAAAGGTCAGGAATTTAAGGTCATCCCAGCTACATAATGTATTCAAGGCCAGGCTGAGCTACATGAAGTCCTATCTCAAGGAAGAGAAAAGAGCTGATGCAAGCCTTCGGTCCCAACATTTGGGAGGCAGAAGTGGAGGATCTTGCTGTGTTCCAGGGAAGCCTGGTTTACATAGGGAGTTCCAGGCCAGCCAAGGCTTCATGGAAAGACCCTGTCTCAAAATAATAACAATAATCTCTATTAGAAATAGTTCTGTATTTGGCTGGGGCTGTAGTTCAGTTGGCAGAGAGAGAGCTTGCCTTGATCCCAGCACCACATAAATAGGTGCATGCCTGTAATCCCACACTCAGGAGGTCTGGTAGGGGCCAAAATTCAAGATGTATTTGGCTGCATAGGAAGCTGTAGGCCAGCTTAGACAACATGAGATCTATCTCAAAAATAAATGTATATTGTAGCATCCGCTTTCTTTTCTTGTTACATATAGACAGAAGTTCCTGTCTTTCCTAGTCCTGCAGCTGTTCAATCCCAAAGAAACACACAGAGGCTTATATTAATCATAAACTGTTTAGCCTATTAGCTCAGGCTCATTATTAACTAGCACTTACAACTTACATTAACCCATAATTCTTGTCAATGTTTAGTCACATGGCTTGGTGCCTTTTCTCATCGTGCTTCTTCTTTGACTGGCTGGTAATGGCCTCTCTGCCTTTCCTCTTCCCAGAATTCTCTAGTCTGGTCGCCCCGCCTCTACTTCCTGCCTGGCTACTGCCCAATCAGTGTTTTTTTTTTAAACCAATACAAGTGAGAAACCTTTACCTATCATGCACAAAAGCATCATCTCACAGCACTTTCCCATTTTTTTCTTTTCAAAACAAGACCCTGAATCTAATCTCCTTTGTTTAGCATTTTTCTTGACCATTATCCATAACAACTACTAACCAACACACTAAACAAAGACAAACATCCGTAATCCATTTTTTGGGAATGTGGGTTTAGTTTTTTAGGCTACTTCCTGCTGATTGAGGGCATAGATAACCTTAAGGGGACCCAAAGAGAATTTAGAATTATGGTCAAGTCCTGACTGGAGTATAGCCAGCAGTCTTGAAGCTGTTCTGGATGTAGAATTCAGAAGAAACTGCAATAGTTACTGTGTTAAAATATTCTTGAGAAAAGCAACTTAATAGGGAAAGAGTTTTTGTCTCACAATTCAAGGTGGCTATCTGCCATGGCTGGGAGCTGTCAGCATCAGAAAATTGAGGCGTTGGTTCCATTGCATCCATAGACAGGGAGAAGGGAGTGAGGAGTGCTGTGCTCAGCTCTAGCATCCTGGCCTAGAGAATGGTGCCCCCCACGTGAGCCACGGTGCAGTTCCCCACAGCTATGCCCGAGGCCCATCTCCCAGGTGGCTCTTGATCTCACATTGACTGTTGGTGTTGACCATTGTAATGTTGACCATTTCCAAATGGGGAAAAAAAGTGACATTTATTTATAAAACATGGCAAATATATGGCTTTATTTTATCAAGTATTCAAACCAATTCTTTTAAAAAACATACCCTACCAAATAAAAATACAATATAACTCAGAGTAAAGCAGTTGGTTAACCAAAACAGCTGTTCTGACTTATTTTTCGTGGGAGTGGAAGTTGGTTTAAGGGCAGCTGGGCAGCATTTACAAAGTTTTAGTGTGTATTCTTGTTGGCTCTCAGCGTGTCCATGGTTAGTCCTTTTACCCAAACGAAGCTAGGGAGAATGTTCATCTCAGCACTGTCTGAACCTCCAGTGCCCACCTTCTCAGGAGGTGTCTGTGAGTAGGACCAAGACAGGTGCATCCTAAGGCATCATCCATGGAATTCTCTGCAGCCTTTACTAAGGCTAAAATAAAGCAAACGTGACAGAAGCTCTCAGACAATGTCAGCCACGGGAACAAGAAGCCGTGCCCGCTGCGTGACGGTCCACGTGGACCTGGAAACAAGTTTCTGGAAAGAGTCACAAGCACTGTAGCACAGTGGCTGCCATGGAGAGGGATCTGGCATTAGTTGGAAGGATGCTCTCCCTTCCAGTGTTGGCTTTCACATGGAGTCCTTTTGCTACCTGAGTGGTCATTAAATAATGAAAACGAGACATAAAGTGAGCTACAAAATGCTAAACCCCACCCTGCTTGGTGCTTTGTTTAATCTGCCTTGCCTTTTCCCAGCAAGTATGTAGATTGTGTGAACTCTCTGGAAAATTGAGTGTAGTGCCTAATTCTTAACCTGGGAGGGCTCAGAAGGGCCAATTGATCCCTGTAGGTGTTACCTTGAGGGGTTCTGGCCTTAGGGCCTGTGGGTGGAGGCTGCTGAGGGCCACCAGCAGGCAGCTTGCTTAGCTGTATACTTTATGAGTCATTTACCTTCTCTATCTGCTGGCTCAGAGAAAGTAGTAGAAGACCCTCACAGCACCTAGATTCTGTGACGCCCAAACCGCCTTCTGATGGTTGAGTTTCCAGTGGCACTGGTGTAGTAGTGACCTTCAGCAGACGGCCAACGCAGACTGGCTTCTTCACATCGCAGGTTCAGAGACCGAAGCAGCCTCACACAACCCCGTGATACCTGGCTGGGAGGGGTGCCAAGCAGCTGTGTTTCAACAGCATCTCTTGTGTCCTCCTCTCAGGGCAACAGCACTTTCTCCACCGCTGATCACTCCTCCTTTCTTGGTGGAAGCATTTGATGGAAGTCCAATAGATTTCAAGGCATGCAGAATATCATCTTAGGAATACCAGTAACTCTCCAAACCTTTTGGGGGACACTTTGGTCCATGGTAACTTTCATTTCCACCTGTGTGAGGAAACTGGCATATGTGTACAATCCAAGTGTCATCTATGTTGGGCTGAGAGAGAATGTTTTGAGTTCTGGATTTATCTCAGATTTGGGGAACTGACTTTAAGCAAAATCAAGCTGCTTTGCACTGAAGACACAGTGGAGTCCCAGGGAAGCAGGACATGTCCTGTACATGGGCCAGCCTGCCTGCTCTGAGACCTTTGCAACTATGACAGCTCTAGAACCCCTCATGTTGGAGATGGTTGTTATTCAGGTTTCTATTTCTAATTCATGCAAAAGTGAGGAAATAGTATGAAATGTCACATTACCATATCGTTAGTTGGGGGATATCAAAACAATTAAGTTGGGCATGGCCCCAGTATAATCAGTTACTCATGTGGAGTTGATAGGCTTAAGATATCTTCCAGCTTTTAATGGAGAAAGACCAAATAGATAAATAAAGTCAAGCACCTCAGTTTCAACAAAGAACAGGTGTCTTCTCTGTCCTCCTCCTCCCCTGATGCATTTGTGACAGCATGCTGCCTGCTGCTCTGTTGCAGACTGGCCCAGGACTTCTGCTAGGCGAGGGCTCCATCCCCTCAATGTGGAGCCACAGGAAAAATAGGCCAAGAAGTCAGCAATGGAAACCTTGCTTCTATCGCTTTCTGAAAGGGCTTGAACTTGTGACTCGATTTCACATCTGTTCATTCATTGATTGGGGGAAGAGTACATGTGTAGGTCAGAGGACAACTTTAGGGGCATTCAATCCTCTCCCACCATTTTGGGTTCTAGGGCTCAAACTGAGGTCGTCAAGCAGGGCAGCAAGCACCTTTACCTGCCTAACCATCTTGCCAGACCTGCTCTTAGCTTCAAAAAGTGTTAAACTTCAATGTTTCCATGAATCATCTGAGGATCTTGCTAAAATGCCAATTTGGGTCCAGCACTTGTGGGGCCAGGACAGGGATTCTTTCATGACTGTAAGCACTTGTGATATGAAAACATCCCCTTGACATGTGTTCAAGAACTCAGAAGACCCAGCTCATTTTCTTGATGAGTGTGTGATTGCCGTTTTTTGCGCACACACACACACACATGGAGTGGGGTACAGAGGGTGAGGAGGTCTCAGGGTGAATGGTGTTCAGAAGGTGGGAAGGACACTCACGAGGCTGCCTGCATCATGCTTTCCTCAGATAGAAGGTAGGGACAGGGTAAGGCATGACAGGGCAATGCACAGTGCCTGCTTTTCCTTTCCAGTATGTCTGCACAGAGATTAGAAACCCAGGAAGGTACTGTGTCCAAAAGACGGGCAAGAAATGAAATTTTCACACACATGACGTGTACATGAATTTCCTTGCCCACAGTCACAGAGAGAATGGCATCTGAAGGATGTGTGGCCCCATGTGTGTTCCCACCACCTCTTTATGGCAGTTAGTTCAGATGAAGATACATGGCAATCCAAGTAGATATGCTTTTAAAATATCTGGACCTATTTGCCTTCTCTTTTTCCAAAGCTTGTTCTCTTTGCTGTCCCTTTGGTTGAATGTTCACAAGCCCAGATAAATTAGTTTCTCTAAAAGGAAAGATGGTGAAATGGGCTGGTCCCAAGTAAGTCCTAGCAAGGCACACGTGGATCCAGTGGTGTGGAAGAGTCATGTATGGCACTGGAGACACTCCTGGTTTCTCTGCAAAGTGTTCCCGATTTTCATTTCAGAGAAGGAAACAGAGGCCCCAGGAGGTTAAAACCCTGGCCTGAGGTCACACAGTTGGAATAAGCCTGTGCCAGACCCGCTAGTTCTTCAGTAATTACCGTATGTGTCCTCTAGGTCCTGGACATCATTTAAAGCAGTTTTTTTTTTTAATTAAAAATAGCACAACTATGTTACTGGTGAAGCAAGTGTGTATGGAGGTCAGAGGAGAGACCCGTGGAGTTGTTCTCTCCTTCCAGCTCTCTGTGGCTGCAGAGGTCAATGCAGGCTTGAGTGGCCAGGCTTGCTGGTGAGTGCCTTTGCCCAGTGATAACACAACACAAGCAGACTGTGTAGAAGCTGCCCGTTTCTGCAGGGAAAGCTCCGGACGCCGTTGTGCCTGCTCCTTCTGTCGCCTTTGTTAAAAGTGTGCCTGTGTGCTGGTACTCACAGCATTTGGGAAGTGGAGGCAGGAGGAGCAGGAGCTCAAAGCCTGCTTCAACTATGTACAACTGCATGAAGTTTGAAGCTAGCCTGAGCCATGTGAGATCTTGCTTCAGACAAGCAAAAGTAAATAAAAAGGTGCCGTTGTTTGTGTATTCCACACCTTTAAAAATTACATTTCTGTCTGTCACAGTGACATGTACCTTCTAGAACTCAAGACATAGAGATAGGAAGATCAAGAATTAAAGGTCACCCTCAGCTACATATTGAGTTTGAGGTCAGCATGGTCTACATGAGAAACTACCCCTGATACTAAATTGTGTTTTATAGTTAGGGGGTGCTGCTCAGTGGTGAAATGTTTTCTTGGCATGCCCCAAACAGACATACATACACAAACCAGTTTGCTCTGGTTGGGTTTGCTGGATAAGCTCTCAGGTCTTCTTTAGAGATTTCAATTGTGTATGTTTCTGGTTTCTTTTCTCATTTATCTGAACTTCTGAGTTTTGTTACTAGGCATGGGGATCATAGAATTTCTCAGACTCTAGACAGAGTTGAATGTTAGGATCGGCATGTGTGTCAGCTGCCTGGCTAGTGGAGCTGTGAGGAGATTCTGTCTCCAGTTTGGTCACCATGACACATCCCTGTTTAATATTGCATGATGTGTGGGTTGCTGTAAACTCAGCATGGGTTGAAGAGCTGATAGAACACGAAGGGAGGTGCCTTGCCCAAGTGTTGCTTTGTTTTGAATTTAACAAATTAGCACGTTGACATTTGCCCCTGACGGGTTTCATTATTTGCTGAAAGGACTTTGGGGAGTTGACAGCATGAACGGTGTGTCCTGCAGACTTCTGAGGATTGACAAAAGCATCTTTGTCCATTGCACAAAAGCACAACAGATATCTTCTTGATGGATGTGTTACAAGGGGTAGCTGTGCCACTGCAGAATAAAGCAAATCATGGAAACCCTCTCTGCTGCTCTGCACGCTTTTGTACACTCCAGAGTCCTCTCTTCGTTTCTGGCTGTCGTCGTCTCCGCTGATGGAGGGCAATGAGTGCTCTTTTTTTTTTTTTTTTTAGTAGTTTAAACTTGGATTTCTTTTTGCTGTGTGTGCATATAATATAAGACAAGTGGTCGCAAAATACTGTAAATCAGTTACGTGGAATTGTCTTAATGACTGTCTAGGAGGAGAGGTGGAGTTGCCTGCATGTGGGACAGGAAACTAGGACTTACATACAGAAGAGAAAAAATAAAAGTGTGGGCTTAATCCAAACAGTGGATTTCCTGTTTTCTGTCGTCATTTCTGTGGTTAGATTTGGAGGGACATACTGCCATTCACATGTTCTTTCCCTCTGCATGGCTTTGAGCCCTTCTCAGAAAGCTGCTTGCTTCACACCTTCGCCCTAAATATCAAAATATGGACCATAAAACACATGCACACAGGCACACACATGCAGGACTTCCAGTGAGAGCCATGATGGAAAGCTATAAATAATGGGATCTATCAGCAGTCAGATAATAACACCCATCACCAACAACTGCCAACACTTAAACTGAAGCAGTCGGACACTGTGAGGAGCCATCCATCACCCTTGTCATCTTTGCAGGGAGGAGGGGAGAGTACAGGGTGCTGAGGACAGGAGGGAGCAGAAGACAGTGCCGAAGGGAGGTGGAGTCCCAAGGCAGCCTGGACTTTGCACTGTGAGAAACCAGGAACTGATGTAAACGATGGGTCACTTAATAAGCAAGAAAGTTTACTGTTGCGTCTCTTCCCTTCTAAACTATGACCTCCAGACTGGAATCCATGTCCTTTCTCTTTGCTGTATAACCTGTGTCCCTAACACAGGCCTGACACTTAGGAGGCCACCAGTAAATATTTCTAGGAAGCATGATGGTCTAGTATCACTGTCCACCCTCTGCCCTAATTGTCCAACGCTTAGTCTCAGAATTTGCATAGGGATGGGCTTTTCTCCACACATTACCCATGGGATTAGAGGGAAGAAATGGCCTCTACTAGGTGCTACCTTGCTTGTCCAAGGCTGGTCATTTCCTCTTCCTAAGCCTCTGCAATAGGGGCTTAAGGGGAATGGGGAGGCTCAGCCGAAGGGGAAGCAGATCACAGTTCTCACAAAGCTCTTGAAGTTTGGTGACACAGAGAAGATGCGTATAAAGGTCTTTTAGAAATTGAAAGGTACCACTATTTACTTTATTAATTGAAGGATTACCCTTTTGCCATTGGAAAGTTAATTTCCTAAAGGCAGCTTTGTAAATGACATCACAGGAGCATTATCTCACCAGAATAAGATGTACAACCAGGTGTGGTGTGTGTGTGTGTTTGTGTGTGTGTGTGTGTGTGTGTGAGAGAGAGAGAGAGAGAGAGAGAGAGAGAGAGAGAGAGAGAGAGAGAGAGAGAGAATGAGGGTGTGTCTGTCTCCCCCTGGGTCCTTTGTTAAAGGAGAAACCAAAGACCTGACAGATCTCTTGGTTGACCCTGGCACAGTTGCAGATGTTCTAAGGAGGCCGCTTGTTTGTCCCAGCTGCCCAGAACCGAAATAATCACCCAGAAACCATATTATTTAAATCACTGCTTGGCTTGGCTCATTAGCTCTAGCTTCTTATTGGCTAACTTTTACATATTAACTTAACCCATTTCGATTGATCTGTGTATTGCTACATGGCTGTAGCTTACCAGCTAAAGTTCTGGCATCTGTCTCTGACAGGGCTACATGGTGTCTCTCTGACTCCACCCTTCTTTCTCCCAGAATTCCATTTAGTTTTTCCTGCCTAGCTCTGTTCACCTATAGCTCTGCTATAGGTCCAAAGCAGTTTCTTTATTAACCAGTGATGTTCACAGCATACAGAGGGGAATCAAACATCATGCAGACAGTGTTGTTCAGCCTCAGACCCCAGCAAAAATAAGCTATTCATATGTTCTGGTTGTTTTTTGTAGAAAAGACAAAGGAGGCCCAATTTTGTACAGCTTATACATGCACCTGTACACAGACACACACATGCACACATGTATACACATACTCCAGCTTACACTGAGCTACCTCACAAGCAAGATCATCGTTCTGTGGATGCTACCCCTCTCTCTGCAGACTGGGAGCTGGGCACTGTCTCCTCTGAGTCACCAACCAAGGGACAAGCAGTTAACTTTGTGGAGATAAGGTGAGTGCCCAGGAAAGCTAGGGGTAGCTATTTGTCTCAGTTTGCTTTGGGCATCAGTTTGGGACCTCCAAGTTCCTTTTAGCTCCAAGATTCTCTGAACTTTGAGTTTCTTACATCTTAATTTGTGGAAATAATTTTCTCCACTTTTCCTGCTGGCGGAAGCGTAAGACACCAGGCTGTCTCTGATGACTGCCAAACTGGTGATTTCTTAGTGGAAAGTCTGCTTCCTTCTCAAGTTGCTTAACACAGCGTAAGTTTCTGGAGAACAGAGAAGCCCAGTGTTCCCTTCTAGAGTTTCTGACGTCATTTGCCTGTGGGTGGGTTAAGTTCACCACCATCTCCCCAGCCACACTAAATTTTATTACATGGATTTGACAGACACACCTTAGTGTGGCTGGCCACCAAAAGGAGTCTTTTTGCCCAGAACTCCGATGCTAAGCTGGCTGTGGCAGAGAGAGATTTGATCCAGCCTCTGGCCATTCCAGAATTGCATCCTGCTGGTTCAAGTCAGCATGCTCCCCTCTAGGCCTCTAGGTAGTAAATATGGGATGCTCACTTTACACTATCACACAAGGGATTTGAAATTTGAAGGATCAGTGCTAAACACTGATTTGAAAACAGTTATCAAGAGAAAGCAAGAGTTGGGGAGAAGAGGCACCATGCGTCCAGGCTCTGCATTGGATGCCTAACTTTATTTCATTTAGCTCAGCTGAACATAATTTCATACAGAACAGCTCAATGAGTTTGAGGCTATGGAGAGCTCAGAGCTTTCTGAGAAGACAGAGGCCAACAGAGGCAGGCAGAGAAAGCCAGGCTTGTTGGAAGTCCCCAACAAGCTAAGCTTGTTACTCACATGAATTTTAAAAGCCCAGTTGCAGCACACATGCTCTAGGCATTGGAAATGCATTTGTTTACCCAAACGTTTTGCTCTTTGGGTGTTTTCAGTGTTGGGGTTCCATCGAGTGTTCACCCAGTTAGCTGTTACTAAGTGGAGATATTAATCTTGCCCTAACGTTTTCCTGTCTCCATTTAAAATACTTCTGCCATCTCTCCTCGTACGTTTTTAGTGGATTAGTCTTCAATGCAAAGTAGGCAGTAAATTTGGAGAAATGACCTAAGTTGCCAAAATAAGCAACTTACTCCATGACATTATGGTCTAAAAACACATAATCGGTCTGGTCTTGCCTGCTCGGAGACTCCCTGGCTAATGACATGAATAGCGCTCACTCGGTGAGGCACGTGAGTGGAAATCATGCCACACAGAGTTGTGACTCAGGTCTGTTCTCAGAAAAACTGAGGTAATGGCTATTAATATTTTATTTTGTACATTACAGTGTTTGCAGAAGCAAGCACGCTGTAGTTAAGGTTACCCATGTTACCGCTCCAGCATTACCCAGTGTTTCTTCATATGGTGACTTTTTAGATCCTTAGAGTACAGGACTGAGAACCAAGAGGGTGGCCCATCACTGTGACAGAGCGGCGTCAGCCTTGTGGGGACGCGGTAGACACCATTCTCTTCAGGCTTATTATATTTTCCTTTCCCGTTAAACCGGTGACCAGAAATAAAAAAATAAAAGAATGTGGTTGAAAGTTCCCTTAAGAGCAACCTTACCAGCAGAAGAAAGCCCAGGTCTTACCAAGTCTTAGTATTCTGACTTCTGTGACAAGGTCTGGCCCTGTCTTGGGTACCTGTGGGATGGCTCCAGAGGTATCAGGCCCATTTTCTGCCCCAAGTCTCCATAAGCTTCTATCTGCATGCAATTCAGGCAAAGTCTGTTGGTTGGCTCTGTCGTAGCTCTGTTTTCTAAAATGGAGTTAAATGTTTTGCAGCCTGAGGGCTGACTGGGCTTAGCTGTGACTCAGATATAGGCTGCTCCCATCCTGTAGTTGGAAGGAAGCTGGCTCCCTGGGCCTTTGTTTCTCTAGTGAGAGTAGAAAGTAGCTGGGCTTCAGAAAGCCCCTTCCAGGTAGGTGTCTGGGAATCTCAGAAGATCCCACGCCCTCCCTGCCTTGATGCTAACTCATCTGTGCCCTGCTGTGCCTGCCTGTTACCCCAAGAGCATCCAGCTGCTTGGTACCATAGGCCTGGAGTCTCTGTCACTGCTCTGAGTTAACAGCTCTTTCCCTGGAGCAGTTTTCTTCTTGACAGTACACTATGCTGGCTGCTCCTGTTTTCCATCTTTGAATAAAACACATGCTTAACCCCGAAGCACCGGCTTCCCGTTGCCGGGGACAGAGGGGCACTGGCCTCAGTGCAGCTCTCTGAGGACAGAAAAGCAGCGTTGCCTGGCTCCTATCTCTGTGCTTTTAGATGCTGACATGTAACAGCACCTGTGCCATGCTGCTGGAAGTGCATGAGCATTCTTGCAGACAAGGGTCTGCAGGGGAGAGAGGTCTGTTAGGATGAACCGTGTGATCCCCAGCACCCAGCAAAAGCTAGGCATGGGCATGGGCCTCTTGTCCCGCCAGGGAAGTGGGGCTGGGGGACGATGCCTGGCTTTCCATGTCCAGCCAGTCTAGCCAAATCGGTGAGTCCCAGGTTCAGTGAGAGACTCTGTCTCAAAAAATAAAGCGGAAAGAGGTTGTAGAAGACATCAAATCTTGACCTCTGACCTCCATGTAAGCTTCCATACATACGCACACATGCAGGGGACCGGGTCTTGTCATGGTTGTCGTGCATGCTTAATAAGATGGTTTTCCGACAGGCATCATGTCACAACACCAGGGGCCTTCGGCACTGAGTGTTGTTTTCAGTGCTGTTGTTACTGTTGCTGTTAGTCTATTTGTTATTGTTGTGTGTGTCTATTTTCATGAATTCTACCTGGAGTCCCGTTAGAGATAACTGACGCAGATAGGAGGAATGGTCCACCATGCTCTGTAGCCACTACTTGGGCCCTGGCTGCTGACTTGGAATGAGCTTCCCATTGTTCCTTCTCGCTGTCTCCATTTGGAAGCAGAACATCCCTGGCCAGTGTGGTTAGTCTCAGAGATAAGACATGTTGGGCAGACGATGTAGCTGCCACTGTTTCGTTTTTGAAACATCGTGGCCGGAAACCATTGCTCACAAGAAGACTGAGATTGACTGCCCACCTCACCCAGGTTCTCAGAGCAGCAGGGACCCCGGGGCACAGCTGAATGATGTCATTTCAGTTGTGATGTAGTTTTGCAGCTGGCCAGGACGGAGAGGGTGTGCCGCTGCTTGTGTGCTGTCTGAAAGGAAATGAAACAGGGCTGGATGAGAGCACTGCCTCAGATCCGGAGGGCACCAAGTACCTGCAAAACACGTGTGATTCTATGGCAAAGCAAAATTAGTCCAAGAGATTCAGAGAGTGTGCCTGTGTTTGCAAGCAGGTGTGTGTGTGCGTGCGCCAGCGCATGTGTCTAGAACAGATCCTGAGTTGAGTCCACTGAATTAGAAGGTTCAGGCTGTGGGGTAAGCTACCCTCTCTCTAATCTCATTTCTATTCACGTGTTAGTGGACGGTCTCTTTCTGAAGCTTTCTTGTTTTAAGAGCGGACTTCATTATTCACTGTAAGAAATGGGTGGCCATGAGACAGAAGGCTCCACTAAGCTCCTATAGCCAACCCTGTAGGATTCCATGTACCCTGCCGATTTAGCTGCCATTCAGAATCAAATGCCTACGATGGTCTTTTCTATGCTGCCTCACAACTAGATAACAAAAAAAAAAAAAAAGAGTGTGCCTCAGTTACCAGAAGACGGCTGTGGGCTTCCTAGGGAAGGCGTGGTGTCTTAGAAAGACCAACACTGCTTCCATTTTGAACATGAAAAGGACAGCTGAAGCCTGGCATGCAAAGGTGAATGGGGAGTAGAAGTCCCTGGACCAGAGGTCTCAGTCCCACGGAGGAGACAGCCTGTGCTGTGTGGCAGTCTGTCTGTCTTCTGTTGTTTACAGCTGGGGATTGCACTACCTGGAACTGGGGACATGGGAGGAGGAATTGTTCAGAAGGAAGGGATTCTATGGCCGTTGTTCACATTGGCCAGGGTAAGCATGCCCAAAGGGGGAGAATCAAGGGAGCCATTCAGAGAAATTAACTCCAGCTGGTACCTCATGCAACACATGCACTTCTTTTGAGGAGAATGGGAAAGAAATATGGAGCTTGTAAGGGAAAAGGTCAACTAGAAGCATGAGGTTCTGAGGGAAAAACTTGTGTTTATTTTGTTTCTGGGAAGGTTTATTGCCTTTTAAAAGGCATTCTGCTAAGCTGAATGCTTTGAGAATGACCATCTGCCCCTCACTCTCCAGGACCACCCTGGAGAGCAATGGGCATCTTGTCCCCTGATCTCCTTGAGCTGTGTTTGGTCTGTCTGTGGACTTGCTGTCTGAAGGCTTGGCTGGTGTTCTTAGAGCTCGCTGATGTGTGAATTCCCCAAGAGCCAGGTGATTCCTCATCCCCAGCAGCCTCCTTGATGCAGATGATCTTTTCCAACATCTGAGCCATTACCTCGTAGGCTGAGATGTCTGGGCAGATAAGGATGACTGCAGCAGCTAATCCTTTTAACAAAGGTGGTGATGTGCACTGTGGCAGATGAATAGTTCTTTATAAGCGGCAGAGAACAATCAGTGGATTCATTTACTTAATTCATGAATTTTTTTCTGTTTGCACTTTAAACAAACATGTCAGTTGTTTGCTTAGCTAACAAGCTCTGCCTTCATTAGAAGCCATTAGTGGCTAGTAATCACTGAAACTGTGTTTGGATTTCAGAAACACAATAAGCCTAATTAATTCCATCCTCAGAAATTTGCAACTTATAGTGACTGACCCAGTCTAGGCTGTCTTTGCCCTCTCTATGGAGCAGAATTTGCCAGGTCTTTTCATGGTTTATAAACTAGGGTGGTAGGACTTGCCATGAAAATCAAGAAGCCAACCCAAGTGCCCACAAAAGATGAGGCAGCAAGCCTAAACTAGTGCCAGAGGACTGGCCTCCAAGAGACTTGAGTCTCCACTTTCAGTGAAGAGGTGAGTGTGAGGAGTGTTTCTCTTTTCTCTATTTCTTCTTTAACTTCATTTCAATTGATACATTAAAAGTATATGTATCAAGCAGGGACTATGAGGGATCTCTAAGTGTGCACTGTGCGATGTGTAAATCAGGTGGGACATTCTTGTGAAAGCATCACCTCCCATCAGTGACCATCACCACCACCACCACTGCCACCCATCTTCTCAGCTGTCAAGGGAATTTAGACACCTTCTTCCTTCGTCCTGTTTCTGCTGAATTACAGAGCTGGCTGTCATGTCTCCTCCTCCCCAGGAGCTTCCTGCTTCCTGACAGTGCGACTCTGGCAAAGGGAAACTTGAACTTCCTTTTTACCCCAGCGTCTTGCGCCCAGGACTCTCCATCAGTTTCAGTGTTGCTTTTGTGTGCAGGCCTCTTGCTATGCAGACTGACCTTTCTGCTTCAAACATGCCTGTGTCAGCTCCACAGGGCACCTACGTGCATTCACGCTGAGTCTGGGGTCCTCAGATTCACGGGGTCTACTGCATCTACGACCTTGGGGGAAATCCCCATTGTTCCTAGATGAGGATCACAGGAAGGCCTGCCTGGCTTGTGGATCCAGTGAGTGAATTTCAAAGGAGCCATAATCAAACTGTTCCTGTTGAAGGTGGTTGGAGGCTGTCTGTCCAGACTTGTCTCTTTGTGCAGCAGTTTCAGGCTTCCACATAACCACAAATGACAGACTCCAGTATGTAGTGTATTCCGTATTACAGTTCTGTGTGTTACCCTTTTGGGACAAAGCAAAGTACATCATCAAATTAAGGCATGTCCTGTGTCGCGGCAGAGGCTTATCTGATCAGCTCTGTGGGAACAAACACCCTTGCTCTGGTTGAGGGGTGGGGAGTAGAGAGAATCACGCTTTGTCACAGTCCTGCTGCAGCAGGTGCTGATTGGACCCTGAAGAAAGCATACAGCTCGCACTCAGCACCAGTGTAACTAAAGACATGCATCACCATGCAGTCAAGGTTTGCTTCTGTGGTGTGCTGGGTGTACCTCTGAAATCCCAGAAGCAGAGTAGAAAGAAGAAAAAAGAAGAAGAAACAGCACTAGGGTAGTTAGTTTCTGATGTCCTGTCATATGCAGAGTAGGAAATGGAGTTGGGAAAGTCAAATCTTGAATTTGAATTTGCCTTGGTTCTTTAAAACACAAAATCCTCATGTCCAGTTTTGTTGAGTTTAGAAGAACAAAGACATTCATTGTCCACTTCTCAAGGCCAGGCGGTGTCAGCAAGGTATAGCCCGCGCCCATAGCTGAGCCTTAACTGTACTTGGGTAGTTAACTTGAGAGGTAAGCCTAGGCCATGGTCTCTCTATGTATCTTAGCTTGATGGGACAGAAATGAAGCGTCTGCCATTCCACGAATCCCACAGCACCGGCAGCTGCGGCTAAGGTGGCCACGGCTCTCCAGCCAGATGGCCTTTCCACTGGTGTTGGCAGCCACTGATTCTCAGCCAAACTGGGAAACTGGCAACACTGGCTCTGCTCATCTCCAAGACCCTTTCCCTTCCCGTACTCTTCCTACCATCTGTGCTCACCTTAGAGCCTGTCCCCATCTTCCATAAGTACCGCACAACCCCTGATGGGACCAAGGTGTGGGCCATTTACCTTTTGTGGCCAAGTGTCTTCCGAAGATAATTTACATGTCAAACCTAAGATTGTGAGCTTGGAGCTCTGATATCTTAGCCTAATGGGTTTTTTTCTTTGTTTGGTTTGATTGGGGTTTGTTTTGTGGTTTTTACTTTTTTAGACAGGGTTTCAATATATGAACGATGGCCTTGAACCTTGAGATGGTCCTCCTCCCACAGCATCTGGGATTTGAGGTATATGCCACTGTCTTAGTTAATCAGAATTCTCTAGAAGAACAGAACCATCAAGTTGTGTGCTGGTTAGTTTTTGTCAACTTCACACAAGCTGAGACATACCCAGGAAGAGGGACTGTCAACTAAGGAACTGCCTCCCTCAGATTGGCCTTTGGGCTTGTCTGTCAGGCATTTTATTGATTGTTAATTGATCTAGGAGGACCAGTCCGCCCTGAGCAGGGACATCCCTGTAGGAAAGGCAAGGTGAGCCAGTGTAAGCAACACTCTTCTGTGGTCTCTGCTTCAGTTCCCACCTCCAGGCTCCTGTGATAGAACATGACATAGAAGGATAAGCCGAAATAAACCCTTCCTTAGCGAGTCAGCTTTGCCCAGTGTGTTATGCCGGCAGCAGAGACACTAAGTAGGATGCCCTGACCACCACCATCGCAGCCCCCACACCTGCCTGGCTTGTTGTGTTTCAGGGGCAGCCTCCTCACCTCTGCTTTCCCCCTTCTCCAGCTGCTGCTGCTTCCTTCATCTTAGTAGACTGGCCCTTGTCTGCTCCTGCTGCCTGCCATGTTCATCTCCTCCTCCACATCCTGTTTTGTCCTGTTTAATTTCTTATTCTCATTATCTGCTTCCTCATCCCTCTACTTACTGCCCCCATTTTGTTTCTTGCTTCTCCATTTCCTTATTCCTGGTCCTCCGTTTACCCAGTACCCTCATTTTGCTATATTGGCTTCTCTGGCACATTTAGTTTATGATTGTTCCACCCTACCCCACCCCCAAGAATATCGGCCTCTAGTACAATAGGTGTGTGACCCTTCTGGGGCCCTTGAAGCTGCATACCAGAGACTGACTTCACCTGTCTCTCCAAGGAGCCCCTTAAGGTAAACACAGTGCGTCAGTTGTGGAGAAGTGTCTCTCCTTCCATTCTGCTCTCTTTCTTTCCTTCTTACTGGGAAGAGGTAAAATATTGCTGATCTGAAGGCTTATTTTATCAGGCCAGTTCTGGCTGTGATGTTGCCACAGGGAGCAGAGGTCCTAAGACGTGGATGGTGGCTTCACTTCCATGACTCTGCTGACAGAGCCCTGAGAAATCTGAGGTCATCACACCAGGGGCTTGAGCTTAAAGAAAAGCAGAGCCCAGCAGCTGTGGCTCAGCCCAAGGAGTCTGGGTCCAGTGGACCTGAGTGGGGCTGAGTCAGGAGCTCTGTGTGCCTTTCCTTCACCATCTGTAGAGTGCACATCTTCCCTAAGGTGGGGCTAGAGCAAGCGCAAGTGAGGCAGTGCTCTGTGAAGCAGACGTGCCAGCAGTGAGTATCCTCAGAAAGGAGAGCAGGAAAGGATGCTGGGTTGAGGAGACAGCTGCTTGGTTTGATCACCACATAAAAGCCCAGCAGGGGAGCCATGTGGGTAATCTCAGTGCTAGGGAGGCAGAGACTGGTGGATCCCTGGAGCCTGGAGAATGAGTTAATTTAGAGCCTCAGGCTAGTGAGAGACCATGTTTGAAAATAAGGGAGACAGCTCCTGAGAAACTCCCAGTGTTTATCTCTGACTTATATGCGCACACACACACACACACACACGTTGATAAAACATAAAGCTTGCAGCCCTGGGGTGGGGCCTTAATTACTCCAACTTCATCACATTGGCAGTTTGAGCCAACACTCATCTAGATAAATGAATGATTAGATATTGTTACTTATTCAAAGAAAATTTTACTGGTGCAGGTGAAGGCAGTTTCTGCCAGACCTACCAACCTGAATTTAATCTCCTATCCCCACATGATGGAAGGAGAGGACTTGACATTGTAAGCTGGTTAATTGTCCTCTGACCTCCACACATGCACCATGACATGTAAACACACACACGTGCAAGCTGGGGGTTTGGGGCACCAACTTAGGTGCCCTGAAACACTGGTTAGATGTAGCGGCTTTCCCCCTAGCTGTTCAGAGCTATGTCCTCTTGAGGTTCTGCCAGCCTCTTAATCTAAGAACTGATCCTCTTCTGCACACACCGCTTTTCAGGGTCATCCACTGCCGTGAGTCTCAGGCAAGGAAGATAGAATGTGGCCATTCACTGTTGACTAGTCGCAGAGGTAGAGGGGAGAAACTTCTGCCAGCCCTCCTAGGCCATCAGTTGTGGCCTTGCATTAGCCCACAGCCAACAAAGAGGAACTGAAGGGTTTGACTCCAGGGACAGGAGCCAGTGGTAAATGCACTGGCTGGAGTCAGCAGGCATTGCTTGGCAGCTTGTGGCAGAAAGAGGAAGCAGGTGTGAGCCTGAGAGGCTGGGGCTGACTCCTCTTGAGATTACCTCCAGCCCCCATGCCTGTGTATTTCAGTTGTCCAAACCATGTCAGCATGCTATTAAATCACAAGTGGAGACTGCTTTTATGCGATTGACTCTAAGATCTTTGGAACTATCCGAGTAGACCCTGGCAAGAGGACAGCTCCTTGCCTTCTTCCAGGTTCTCTCTTCCTCTCAGACATATGGAAGGTGGGTTTCACTTGTGGAAATTTATAAAAATGTTAAAGTCTACAAGAAGTTCCAGCTTGGTAAATATGTCTACATGACTCTGCAGAAGTGCATTTGGCCACTTCTCCCTCCCTCCTCCCACCCCACACCCCCCTGAGGACCCAGGATCTGCTGTAGCCTGGGGCCAAGGTGGCAGCTCCCATCCCCTTCTTTTTGCTCACTCAGCCTGCTGAGACCTGCTACTGAGGCTTGTAGCTTCTGGCCTGAGCTGCTGTACTTTCTCTCTCTCCCTAAGCAGCAAGATGGGCCTGCTGGTCAGGCCTCCCTGGAAAAAAGCAGAAATAAATCAAACACCAGCTCCTACTTAAGATCTGATGAAATCCTCCATTTCCTCTCCAAATTGAATTCCTCCTGCAGGAAGGGGGCAGCTCCTGGGAGTCTCAAAGGCTCTCCTTCCTTCTCTGCTGGAAGCAGAGTTTAAATTAATGGACACAACATTCTTTTTTTTTTTAATTTTTAATTTTTATGTTCATTGGTATTTTGCCTGCATGTATGTCTGTATGAGGTTGTCAGAAGCCCTGGAACTGAAGTTCCAGACAGGTGTGAATTGCCGTGTGGTTGCTGGGAACTGAACCTGGGTCTCTGCAGCCAGTGCTCTTAACCGCTGAGTGTCTCTTCAGCTCCATGGATACAACATTCTAATCTGGCTGGGTAGGTCCTACAAAGAGGCAGTCTAAGAGACTTTATGTTTAGTGTGTGGCACAAGCATCAGCATCTAGAGCACTTGGACTTTGTGGAGGAGTGACCTCTACCATGCTGGTGGTCTCCTGGGACACAGATCTGCTGAGGCTTTGAACATCCCAGGCCTGCCTGTACCACCCCCACCCCACCCCCACGCGCCCCATGTGCAGCTGAGAGAGAATTCAAGAGGGAAGTTACTTTGAGATTTAAAATGTCAATCAGGCCTAACTCTCATTTGGGAAAACAATAAATTCAGTGACTTATAGTTTAAAAAAAAAAACAAAGAACAACTTTGTTTTTAGTGTGAAGATGTTAGCAATGTGATTGTCCTCCCTGTATCCTGATGGTAATCAGCAATCTGGCATTTGTAGAGACTGTTAACCTCTCTTCCAGGGCCTAAGAAAGCAGCCCTGTTTTCCAGGGGCTTTGTGAAGCCTGAGCCAGCTGAGGGGCTAAGAATTCAGGACTCTTCTGTGCACCTGGGAGTGGGCCTTGCACACTGCGGCAGCCTAGACATTCTGAAAGCCCCTCTGTTGTGGGGTGCCATCCGTGCTGACAAGCCTGCTGATGAAGGGACACTGGTGTTCATCCTCAAAGTGAGCTGAGGTGTGTTGTTTCCTTTACTAGCTGCTGTGGAAAGCAGAGGTCTAAGCTGTCTACTCACCCTGAGAGATTCTGACATTTACTGTCAGGAAGAAGGGAGGAGCTTTTCACGGAAGGAATGTTCTGGCTGGCCATCCTGTATGTCCAAGTTTGTTTTAACACCCTCAAGAAAGGTTCTCCAAGTCCACCCTGTGTTTTCAACTTAGTTTTAAGAAAAAGACTCATTTAGGAAGAGAGCCTAGTACGGCAGTTCTCAACCTGGGGGTCTGGTACCTGTTAGGTGTTGAATGACCTTTTCACAGGGGTCGCCTGAGACCATTGGAAAACATAGATATTTACAGTACGATTCATAACAGTAGCAGATCAGTTATGAAGCAGCAATAAAAATAATTTTATGGTTGGGGTCACCACAATGTGAGGAACTGTTTTAAAGGGCCGCAGCATTGGGAAGGTTGAGAACCACTGGCCTCATAGGTGAAACTTGCGCAGGGCGCCCCTGGAAGTTTGAGAGTCAGAAACCCATGTGAACATTTTTCCCAGGGAGAGGCCTCTGGTGATAACAGGCATTGTAGCATGTTAGACACCCTTCCTTCTAACTCCTCCAGTCTGTCAGAGGACATTACACTTCCTTCTTCCTGAGAGTAGTAGGAAATTGTTTACTGTTGGCTGGGAAGAAAGGGTTGGGGGTTAGGAAATGGGAACTTACTTTGGATTCCTCTAGATCTGTTCCCAAGCCCATCCCAGAGGTACACAGGCCTTGGAGGTGCTCCCCAAGTTCAGAAGGGTGGGGAGGGAAGTCTGGTGGAGATGATTGTTCAAAGGGGAAAAATTGAAGGTTGGAAGATGAGGCTCCCTCGCCATAGGTCACTCATGGATCAATCTCTTCTTCTTCTGGACTAGCCCTTCAAATGGACCTTGACTGGGTCTCCAGAGGTACAAAGTCATGCACACAGACAGGGCAGTCCTCCTCCTGGTCCACTCATCCCCCTTTGAACCTTTCTGGCTTGAGCCAGGGTCAGCTGCTTAGTATCTGCCCACATGGCCATGGCTGTCACTCCGGCTACTGGATCCTTTCCAGGCAGGCTCATCTTTGAGCCTGCTCACACAGTCTGAAGTTACTTTGTTTTGTTTTAGCTAAAGGGTGCATTGCTGCCAGCAGTATGTCTGGAATGTTATTTACTCTTGCATTTCTGTGGCTTTTCCTGTAGCATCACACTTGGCAGAGCTAGGGGGTCATTCATTTGAGAATGCCAGGTTGTGCCATTTTTCTTTCTTGGTAAGGTAAAGGGGAGGCTGGCTCCAGTGCCTGGAGGTCCCCTCCCTGCCTTCCTTCTTACATTTTTGTCTGAGCTAGTAATCTGCTCGACTCTTGGTGCCTGTTGCACTGCACCCCTTTGTCCTCAGTGCCTCAACTCTGCTTTTAATATGTGGGGTTTCTGTGGGCTTTCCGGAAAGCCTGGCAGATGCTTTTTCATTTGCGTGCCTACCCTGTTATTACTTCACATGAAAGCTGTCTATTTTGGCAGTCCTGACTCCCGCAATTGCAATTTAGTTCTCCGAGCTGAATGGGTGATATTGTGCAAGGGAAATATAGGTGGGGTTTTTCTCTAATGGTGGCTGCGGGGGTGGACCAGAATCTGCACGCCATCGTTTTGGCTTGTGCAGAGCTGACATGATGGCAAACAAATGGATTTTGAAGGAAGGAACTGGTGTTTATAGTTCCTTACTTTGAAAGTTCTCACAACTCGCTTGTTTTAATTCATGGATTTGTTTTTAAAGAACAAATTCTTCATCAGGAAAAACATAAATGAGTTCTAAGTGCAGAAGGTGGAAGCAAAGCAAGGATTCTGTTTTTCTTTCCTTCGTGACACCCGCTTCCTCCCTCTTCATCCATGCAGTTTTAATCGTGGTATTTGGAGTTACAGAAGAAGCTATGGAAAATGAGATTAGATGACTCCCCATCTGGTGCCAGCCCTGGGGCCATTTGCACCCCTGGGAGGGTTAGTGCCCCTCCTCCCCTCTAAGGATTCCCTTGTCACCTTAGTCTGTAAGGGCCTGCGGCTCACATGGAGAGTCTTTGTTTTGTAGGCATAGGGCTCTTTCTACTCAGGAGTCTCCCCACCCAGGGCACCTGTTTGGTTCTTAACTCCACAGTCAGCTCCAGTGTGAAATGGAAGATTTGGAGTTCTATTCTTTCTGGCTTCTCCCGGCCTTCCGCATGACTTCCTGATGTGCCTGTGAGCTGAGGAGTTGTGGCTGAACAGTCGTCTTTGATCGCGCTCCTGACAGCACAGACTTCGCATTCTCACACCTGTTCTTCTTTTACAGTCCAGATTTTAGAGTAAATGTTTCCATCCTTGTGATTTTCTCAGTATAAAACTTTGCACAGGTTACTTATTACA
Organism: Ondatra zibethicus; assembly: GCA_004026605.1. Taxonomy (NCBI): domain Eukaryota; kingdom Metazoa; phylum Chordata; class Mammalia; order Rodentia; family Cricetidae; genus Ondatra; species Ondatra zibethicus. Next base: position 84,615 of record PVIU01002615.1, on the reverse strand, counting down.
GGTAATAGCAGCCTGTTGACGATGACAACTGCTGGCAGGAACTCAGCAGCTTGAACAGCTGCCAGTAACGTAAACCGCCACTCGATTTAGGTCTAAAAGCATCGAGGCCGCATCTGTCCATCATGATCTGGCACGCACGCTGTAATAACAGATGCTGCCCTGCTGAGCAGCCACGAGGACAGGTGCTAACAGGATTCCCCGTTTTTTTCTCTCCCATTATCTGCAGCCCACACATCATCTTCCTCTCTCAGAGCACCCTAACAGGCGTAAGCCATCTCTGTGGGACCCGTCTCTGCCATGAAATTGCTCATGCCTGGTTTGGCCTAGCCATCGGGGCCCGAGACTGGACGGAGGAGTGGCTCAGTGAAGGGTTCGCCACTCACCTGGAAGATGTACTTTGGGCCAAAGCACAGCAGGTGGGTTCAGAGGATTTCCCTACCCTGAATCAAGTTCTGGTCACATGCTGTGTGCGTTAGGCACCATGTTTGCTGGGTAATGACTGTGAAAAGACTGCTCTCTCCAGGCAGTCTAGACATGGAGGGAGCAGATAAACAAAAGAAACAGCAATGTGACAAGTACACTGAGAGCCCCACACCGCATGAAGGGGACTGTTTGGCCAGGGAGTTAGAGAAGCCCCATTCAGGACACATCTGAGCAGAGAATGAAGAAAAGGTCAGAGGCCTGCATTGCATAATAGCCATGTGTTATGGTCATGGGAACTTTAGCTGTGGATGTTTAGTTTTGTTTTGTTTTGTCTTGAGACAGGGTCTTTCTGTAGCTCTAGTTGGCCTGGAGCTTACTGTGTAGACCAGACTGAACTTGAATTTGTGTGAGTTCTCCTCCCTTGCTGTGGGCTTTTTAAATAATCAGACTTAAATTTTAATCAGCACTGGGGGTGTGACTCATACCCGGAATCACAGCACTTGTGAGGTCGAGGGAGAAAGATGGGCAGGAGTTTGAGGCCAGTCCAGTCTATATAAATTCCAAGTCAGTCAGTTCTAGATAACAAGACTCTGCCTCAGCCTCCTTCCCTGAAAAAGAGTGGAGGTCTCTGGATGAAGGACAAGGGTTAGGTGACGTGACCGACTGGCCACTGCTCTGCAGTCAGTTGTCATGTTCCGGGGAGCTTCATCGTGTCTGGGACAAGTGTTTCAGGAACTCAGCATTTCCGTATTCTTACGGGCTGCTCACTAGTTCAGAAAAGGTGTTGTAAACCAGGCATGGTGGCTCACACTTGTATCCCCAGCATGTGGAGGCTTAGGCAAGAGCTCTGAGGCCACCCTGGGCAATGTAGCAAGCTGCAGACTGGCCTCAGCTTGAGGGACACCCTGTCATAAAGCAAATATCAAAAGCGGTTTTTTCTATCAAGTGTAAAAATCAGAGGCTGAGAATGTAGCTCATTGCCCGTGCCTCTGCTTATCCTGTAGGCTCTAGGTTAAGTACATAGGTTCACGAGCTGAGAGTGTAGCTCGGTAGTCATGCCTCTGCTTAGCCCACAGGCCTTGGTTCGACCTCTAGGTGCAAAGCAACATTTCAGTGCCTCCACCAGGTCTCCTGGGTGTGAGACTGTGGAACTGTTTCCTACGTTCTCTCTATTCTGAACCTCTGGGTCACTCTTTTCTATGTGGTACCCACCTTTGCTTTCTTGGCGTTTTCTAAAACTCCCAAGTTTGTTCATACTGTTTGATTTTGTTCAAAAACGTTCTGCCTAGTGAATTCTTTGTGTTTCAGTGGCCACCTTGAGTTCCCATCTCTGAAACCCAAACTGAGCCACACCTCAACTCTCCCCCCCCCCCCGCAAGCCCAGCTGACCTGGACTCTGAAATCCTGTTGCTTCTGCTGTATGCCTTTTTTATTCTCACTACAGAAGCAATGTCACCACACAGTGGGGCTGTATCTCACTCATCCTGCTGGTCTCTTCCCACACAGAGCTAGCAGGTGTCAACCTATGTGCCCTGCTTGAGAAAAGCTACCCAGTTGATTGGAGGAGAGTCCAGGCTGTGAGTCCATCTCTTGCTCACCAGCTTTCTGAGCACAAGCAAGTTCTGGAGCTTCCTTCCTTGGACCTTGGTTCCCCTCTTGGGGAATGGGCCTAGAAGACTCAAGTTCACAAAGTGGATGGGATGATGTGTAAATGATCTTAACACATCTTAGACACATGGAAGTGGTGTGCAGGATGCCTGCTTTCTTCCACCCTGCACCCGTCAGCATTTTGCAGATGTGAATATTAGTATGCCCTGTCTTCATCTTTGTCCTGGCTTATTCCCCTCTTAAGACGTGCAGACTGGCAACTCCCAAGTTCATTTCAACCATCCTATAGTATCTCTTACTTCATTTTGAAAGAGGAAACTCTTCTTTTACCATGTGTCCCTATCAAGTGGGAGAAGCGGGCTGGGTTGCATCTCTCCACTGCCTGTGCACCTTCCATGTCCTTTCTGCGTTCGACCTGTGGGGCCAGAAGGTGGAGGCTAAGAGAAGCACTCAATGGAAGGGGAGAGAGAAAGGCTGAAGCAGAGAGCAAGTAGCTGCTGTGGTGGTGCGTACATCCAGAGGTGGAATGAGGCCAGGAAGCCTTATGGAGGAAGTGCCTGCTGCTGTGGCTTTAGGAAAACCATGCTGGGCTCTCTCGACCATTCCTGTCCCCTTCCCCTCAGCCTTCCATAGAGGTCACCTCACATCACCTTCCCCGGTACAAGCAGGAACTTCAACATACAAGAATGTCAAGGCCCCTCAGCTTTTTTAGAAACCCCATAGAGTTTGGGAAGGTTTCTGGAGCAAGTTTATCACTCTGATCCTTTATCCTCCGAGGGCCAGCCTGGTGAATATCCCTTTCAGGTCTTCCTGCAGCAGAGGGTGCCAAGGGCCAAGAGTGGTACTGCTCTCTGGGCTGCAGAAGCTACAGTAGAGAGAATGCAGTGGTGGCAGTGGCCCAGTGGAGACATGCACTGCAGCACTGAGCCCAAAAGCACAGCAAGGAAAGGAGTATGAAGTCACAGAGCGAGGAGGAAGCTGCGCCCCTCAGAGCAGTGGCCACAGGGAGAAGTGAGGAAGCCGCCGAGCTGGAGAGCACACAGCCTTCACTGACCAGATGAGTCCAGGCTCCTTCCTCACCTCTGCTACTCTGCTTGGGCAGCTGTAGTCCAACTCCGGAAATGGTGGCTTAAATAACAGCTCAAGAAGCTGACAGGATCCAGGGGCCAGAGAGTTGGTTTTCTGGAGTGGCCTCTTCTCCTGGCTGCCTGATGAGTGTTCCCTCACTCTAGGCTCACATGGTCATTCTTCCATACTTGAGGGGGAGACAGAGCTCCAGTGTCATCATCTTATAAGACCAGAGCCCTGAAGGGTCAGGGTCCCCTCCAAAAGCCTCATTTAACCATGATCACCTTTTTGGACGGTCTTGTCTCCAAATGCATCCTCATTAAGCTCCCTGCTCAGTGAGCATGTCCTTGGAGCAGTCTGTTGGTCCCTGGCCCCTCTACCACCTGCCTTCCTGCCTTGGCTGTCTGCTCCCATCCAGCCCATACCCCTTACCATTTTCTACGAACATCATACTCTTTCCAAACCCGTAGTGCTCTCTCACTTCCTGAAGTCTCTGCCTCTGCAAGCTCAGGCCTCACAACCGACCCTGGGGCGTCTTCTGGCCTCTCATCTCCCCTGATGAACCCCATGGTCCTTCTTGAGCTTCACATCACCCTAAGTCTGTGTGGTGCCCTCACAGACCACTCCTCATGGGAGTGTAGTCTTCCATGACAACCCAGGGCCTACACAGAGACTTGGTGAATGCATTATTAGAGACTAGTAACTTCTAAAAATGTCTGTAGATCCCGTATGTTTCCCTCCCTGCAGGGTACTTCACCGCCTCCCTTCTTTTATGGAGATCCCAGCCATGTGGCCTTGTGACCACATCCACGTGACAGCAGCCAATCCTGCCTCTGTAGGGCAGTATGATGGCCTCCCCTGCCTCCAAATTGAGTCCAGACAGTAGACTTTTTTCCTGGATCTGTGCAAACAGAGTCATCTGGATTACATTAGGAGGCCCCACTATAAACAATCCTTAACAAAATTGAGGGTTGGGAAAAAGAAGAGGTAAGTGGAGGGGCCTTTTCCCTCCCCATGCAGAAACACCAGGCAGGGGAGGAAGGCTGGATGGAATCAAAGGAGAAATGGCCTGTGGGGAAGCCCCCTGTGCAGGTGTGTGTTCTCTACTGGAGCCGTCACAGACAGGGCTGCTGTACCCACCAGGACAAGGGCTTCACAGGACCTACTTGCTGCTCAGCCTCATCCAGCCCTCTTCTGCTGGAGAACCCAGGGATCTCCAGCTCTCATGCCCTGTGTCCCCTCGTGGAACAAAGCAAGTCCCTCGCTGAGGAAAGCCTGACCAACACAATGACTCCACTGTGCACATGTGTTTGTGTGTCTGTGTCCCATGTAGCTGCCCCCCGACGAGGCCCTGGAGCAGCAAGAGCTGAGGGCTTGCCTGCGCTGGCATCGCCTGCAGGATGAGCTGCGGAACTCCCCAGAGGAAATGCAGGTGTTGAGGTAAGACCCCAGTGTTTCCTGCCTCCTCCTCCCTTCCACCCTCCTATGGGCATGTCCTTGCTGCTGACTAAATCTAATGTTGCCTTTAAAATCCAACACGGCTTGGGTTCCTCACCTTCTCAGGGACATGACTGCTGTCTTTTAAGTCTTCCAGAGTTTGGGTTTTGATTTGCCTTCTGACATTTTTCTGGTATCTCAATTCAAGAAAAAAAAAATAGTAATAGCATAAGGGATTAAATTCTTGGTTAGAAATTCTAATAGTCACTTTATGTGGTGACCGTGGACGTGAAGATGCTTAGGGTTTGGCAGTTTGGCAGGCAGTAACCCTTTAAAGCCGAAGAGGAGAGAATCTATAAGAAAATACTGATTGCTTTGCGTTTAGTAGTAACAGATGTGCGTGTCAATGGGGCCTTTTGTTGAGTTGTTGCCCAGCAGGAAGCCGCCCGCCACTGCTCTCGGTGCTCTCTGCTCCTGGGTGTTGTTTTCAGAGTGCACATGGCACTTGTAGGATTACAGCCTGCGCCTCTCCAGTTCCATCCTTGCTCCTTTGGTGCTCCTGTACCATAAACCTTTATCTGAAGCCTCTTGCCCAGGCCCCAGGAGCACCAAGGTTGCTATGACAACAGACGCTTCCATCCAGCTCCTGTTGAGGAGAATCAAGTATTAGGAATCTCTAGTCAGTGGGAAGGGTGGCCCATCTAGGAATTCCCCTTTCTCAATCCATTGTACATGGCACCCTGAGGGCAGAGGCCTTGGGCACTTCTGCTGTTGATTGCTTCTAAATAGCCCCCCTCTTTCTAAATAAACCACCTCCCCATCCTACCTCCCATGCATTGAACCTGAACTACACTGGGAGGCAAAACCCAGAGCAGAAATAGACCAAGCCTGGTAGACCTAAGGGGGCAAGGCTTGCTGGTGCTTTGGTGCGGTGCTGCCCTTACCACAACAGGCACCATGCCTGCACACTAACCCTGGCCTCCCGGGATGACCCATCCCTTGTTTAGGAGAGACAACGAGAGCCATGGTAAAACATAGCCAGCCAGGAGCCAGAGCCCTGCCGTTCAGCCGAAGGCCACTGTGCCTATATCTGTTCCCTTAGCCAGCCTGGCTGCTCCTTCAGTGTGGACATGGTGCCTGCTCTCAAAGAGCTTCCACTTAGCAGGGACGGAGTTACATGTCCACGCCTGCTGGAGACGGTAAGCTGTAATGCAACAGGTTCCGTCCATGATTTCTGAACTAACTGGAGGACATCAAGACTGATCTAGGCGTGTGCTCAGCTTGGCAGAGTGAAGAGCACAAAGGCTTTGAGGCTGGGCAGAGCCTTGGGAGCAGAAATGACAAGAGCCATGAGTCAGGAGAGGCTTTGCATCACGTTCTCCAGAAGCTAGCTAGTCTCGGCATGCAAGCATCCTGAGCTGGGGTGTTTCCTATGTAGAATGGGCTGCAGGCAGAGAACAGAGAGCATAGGTATGGTGCAGAGGGAGGGTCCTGGTAGAGCAGTGATCTCTTGGATGTGTGTCTTCGAGGCACACAACTGGAGATTCTCATTGAAGGCCAAGAGCAGTGAGAGGACCCCGAGTGACTGGAGCTTCAGGTAGATGGTGATGAAATTTATTTGAATGGAAGAACAGGTCTTAAATAAAGATTCTGGTTTTGCATATGCTGACTTTGAGATGTTGAATAGGTAGGTAGTCAATGGAGCTTGTAGGGAAGAGCATTCAGCCTGAACAGTACTCATGTGAACATAATTCAAAAGTCAGATAATCCAGCAAAGGATCCTGGGAAATTGCTGTATATGTGGAGGACACTGGGGTACCCAGGTCATAGGAGAAAGTGAAGAAGGTGAGAACAGCTAGTGTTGGATGCCACTGGGAAGCATGACCTTTAGGTAGAGCTGTGCGAAAGATGGTAGTGGCCTTGGACTCCGTGCTTGTTTTTGTGTGGTGGATGGGTGTGAAGAGCGATGCCCAAGCAGACCTGGTCATGCTCGCTCAGAAAGCGTCACTGCGGAAGCAATGTGGGGATCTTGCCACAAGCTAAAGGCAAGCTGTCTAAACTGTAAATCCTTTGCCCCGAGACTGTTTCTCAAACGAAAAGAACCTCTCTATTGTCTACGTTTAAGTCTCTTGGTGGCTCTGCTTCTGCGTGGGGTGGCCCTTTGGTGTGTGGAAGGACACCAGCATCACTTTGACAGAATTACGCCTCCAGCTGTTAAATGAGTGGCCCTGCATCCTCAGAAGCCACGTCTCACCCCTGTCCTCTGTGGAGCTGTGGTCGGCCCAGCTGCCGGTAGTGAAGCCCTTTCTGTAGTGGGAGGACTTGGGGAGCATTTTGGATGTTTGACCTAGAAGGGCTTATTGTGGCTTTTTATTTACTTTCCTCTGTCTTAACATTTGGAAACTGTCTCGGCCAGAATTTAGGCTGACTAAAAACAGTGCAGTTGAAGGACCTGGGGCAGATAGATACATAGAGGAGTCGTCAGCTGCCTGTGCAGTGAGGGACCCAGGGCAGATAGATACAGAGAGCGGTGGTCAGCTGCCTGTGCAGTGAGGGACCCAGCGCAGATAAATACAGAGAGCGGTGGTCAGCTGCCTGTGCAGTGAGGACGAATTGCATTATTGGGCTCAACTTACTCCTGGAGTTCTCCCTGAGAAGGGTTCAGGAAACCTCAATTTACTGACATAGAAAAAAGAAGATGCATAAAATTTGCTCTAAGATTATATTTTAAACGGGGTGGTGGTAGCGCCTTTAATCCCAGCACTCAGTAGGCAGAGGCAGACAGATCTCCGGGAGTGTGAGGCCTGCCTGGTCTATGACAGGACAGCCCTTCCGATGCCCCGCTCCTGCAGTTTGGCTTGGGCTAGAAGACACTCTTCCTCCCCTGTCAGTAGCTTCATTTTGTTCCCGTCATCGATTCCAGGCCAGCCTCATTCTCCCTTTCTCTCTTGCTTCCTGACGCCCTGGGACAAGCAAACAGGCATGCACTCTGACTCCACAGCCGCTCCAGGTCCACGTGGGCCCTGGCCTCCCCGGGCCCGCACTTCAGCCTGTCCACTTCCATGAACTCCTTCTAGAGGCAGACTGGGGATGAATCCATCTTGACCAACCACAGAGGAGCTGTGGCCCCAAGGAAGACAGGGAGGGAGGGTCCAGACGGTAACAGGGTAAGAAAGTTGTCATCGCTTTAGAATGTGGGCTGGGCGCGTTCATCTCGTGGGAGAGGCTCGTGTTGCAGGTGAGAACAGCACGCGCTGAAGCCCCTCTGTGTGGGGACTGTGAACTGTCGCCTTGCTGCTTACCATGAAGGGTATTTAATTACTGAGACGAAAGCTGGCCTCAGCCTTACGTTTTAACACAGCACCTGGTCAATTTACCTGGATTTAATTTTTGCTTTGTTTGTGTACTGGCTGGTTTTATGTCAACTTAACACAAGCTAGAGACATTTGGGAAAGAGGGAAGTTAATGAAATACCTTCATAAGACTGCCCATATCCAAGCCTGTAATACATTTTCTTTTTTGTCTGTTTTTGTTTTTTGAGATAGGGTCTCTGTGTGTGGCCCTGACGGTCATAAAACTTGATTTGTAGACTAGGCTGGGCCTTGACCTCACAGAGGTCTGTCTGCCTCTGCTTCTTAAGTGCTGACATTAAAAGCATGCACTGCAGCACCTAGTTGCATTTTCATAATTAGTGATCGATATGGGCGGGCCCAGCCCGCTGTGTGGTGGTGCCACACCTGGGGTGAGTAAGAAAGCAGGCCGAGCAAACCATGAGGAGCATGTAAGCATCACTGCCCTGTGGCTTCTACACCCAGGTTCTTGCCTGGAGTTCCTGCCCCAACTTCCTTGGATGATGGGCTACGGACTGTGAGGCAAAATAAAGCCTTTCCTCCCCAGGTTGCTTTTGGTGTGGTGTTTTATCTCAGGGACAGAACCCCTGGCGGAGACTGTTTGCGGTCTCACTGTTAGAGCCCTGTGTACTGGTCCCTTTTCTTATTGCTGTGACAAGATACCCAGAAAATTAACTTAAGGACGGAAGGGCTTATGTGCGTTTCTGATGGAAAGCCGTGGTGGTGAGGCTGACCGGAAGCAGAAAGAGAAGATGCTGGCTCTTAGCTCACTTTCACTATACCCTTTTTTATCTATTCTGGCACTGGGTGCTCACAGTCAGGGTGAGTCTTCTCTCCTCATTAAGCCTCTCTGGAAATGCCCTCAAAGATAGACCTAGAGGTATGTGTCCTGGACGATTTTAAATAAAAGTTGTCATTGATGAACTGCCCTGTCCTAACTGGCCTGGTACTCACCGTGTAGCTAGGCTGCCTGAGACCTGCTGCATTCTTCCTGGGACTTAAGTTCTCCAAGTGCTAGGATTATAGGTGATTAAAGGAGCAGATCTCTGTTATGCTTGTTTGGGCAGACAAACTGCAAAACTTCATTGTTTTTGCCCCTGCCCAATGTGAGCCCACTTGGAGCCCTCCCCCACAAGCACCTGGCTCAGTTGCCCACATAGCACATCTTCTTCCTTTCTCCCCCCCCCCCCACTTTAACTGGTAACTCTGCTCACCTTTCTGCCAGTGTAGCACTCACCTTTGCACGCTGCCACCTCATCTAAGCACCAGCACCCCCTCCCAGGAGCATCCAGTTCTCGGAAGTCTGCACACTACTCTTACAGGAACAGAGAAAATGTGCCCTAACCCCTGTGCCTGGACTACACCAGACTCTGTTCAGTTCTTGCCCTTCCTTTACTCCTCTGGCTTACCCGGACCATGGGTAAGTTCTAGGAGTTTCTGTTCCCTGACTTTCACGCCAGAAGCACTGCCTCTTCCTCCTGCTGCTGCCAATCCCTGTCCCTGCCCCCGTGACCTTTTTAGTCTTATCAGAGTTGTTTCCTGTTCCATATTTGATATTCTTCAGGGAACTCTATTCCCAGTGGGTTTTGTTTGTTTGTTTTTGAAACAGGGTTTCTCAGTGTAGCCTTGGCCATTCTGGAACTTACTCTGTAGACCAGGCTGGCCTTTAACTCACAGAGATCTGCCTGCCTCTGTTTCCCAAATTCTGGGATTAAAGGTGTGTGTCATTCCTGTTTTCTCCACATGAAGACTCAGATATTAGGTTTATGTCAGGCTTATTAGAAAGTTTTCCCAGGAAGGAAAAATGGAAGAGAAAGTAGAAGTTAGAGGAGGAGTCTAAACCAGGGTGCTGAGATCTCAGGCTGAGTCACATGGGATGCCCTGGAGTCGCCCCTGGAATTGTCTCCATCAGAGTAGAGGACCTACTGTTCTATCCCTGTACCTGTGTTGTTCAGAGAGAGAGATTTTCCAAGATATTTCTGGAAACAGGCAGGCTCAAGCAAAAGAGTGCCCATGTTTTTGCCATAGTGTCATGGAATGATTGAGGGAGCTGGTGGGGCACAGATGTTTGAAAGCTACAGAAGTACTCCCCCTGTCGAAACGGAGGCTCCTATGACTCTGTTGCCAGCACCACCTGTCTCAGTCTGTTAGCTCCGAGGTGAACGCTGAGCTATCCACTGACATCACCTCCTGGCTCCCTTATGCTACATGCACTGGCTATGCCATCCCACCTGTGTCTGCCTACCTCTTAGGGCAGAACTCAATTCCACATCTGCTGGGAGCTCCCTACTTCCCTCCTCTCCTGGGACCCACCCCCTAGCAACTGCCCATTTTCCCTCACAAGTATTTCATCAGTAGACTCTCCTTTTCCCTTGAGTCCACTCTCTGTGTTTAGAATGTTTTCATCTGTGTGACCCAACCCACAGCCTTTGAATTGTTACATCTGTACCCTGCCTCCGCCTGCCTGCCCCCTTCATCTGTAGTGCTGGGTTCAAAGGCAGAGCCTTATCCACGCTATGCAAACGTTTTTTCCTTTGTGCCATCCCCTGCCCTGTGCCATCCCCTGCCCTGTGCCATCCATCCCCTGTCCTATGCCATCCATCCCCTGCCCTGTGCCATCCCCTGCCCTGTGCCATCCCCTGCCCTGTGCCATCCATCCCCTGTCCTATGCCATCCATCCCCTGTCCTGTGCCATCCACTGCCACTGGAGAGCTCTCTTCACAGTGCTGCACGGCTCTGCCATCTCCTCCCTTAAGATCCTCTGAAAGCGTCCTCTCAGCACCAGGGAAAGCTCTTGGCATGGGAGGCCCACAGGGTATCAGCTCTGCTCCCAGTCTCCTCGCTTGCTGTCCTCCGTTCTAATCTCACAGACCATTCTGTGTGAGTCAGCTCAGGCCAGGCTGAGATGCCTGAAGCAGCGGCCTCCACAGCAGACAGTTGCTTTATTTATTCATTTATTGCAGTGGCACCCCGAATTCTAAGCTACAAGCATTGACAGGTTTGTTTCTCCTGAAGCCCTTCTCCCTGGCTTGCCTGTGTTCCTGTGATGTTTTGTCTGCATGTATGTGTCCTCGTCCTTTCTCTGAATGTTCAAATCTCTTCTCCTTTAGAGGACCTCAGTCAAATCAGGACTCACACTGATAGCTGCACTCTGACCACCCTGAAGGGTTCTAGTCTCCAAATACAGTCCCATTCTCGGTGCTAAGGCTTCAGCATACACACGTGGGGCACACAGTTCCACCCGCAGCCTCTGCCATCTGTCCCGTTGTACCTCCCTGCCATTTTCCATGTTGCCCCTATTTAGAATGTCCTTTCCTTGCTGCATAATTCCACATCATTATGACTCAGCAGGATACTCTTGCTTTCAAAAAAAGTATAATCCCTACCCTAAGATAAACCAGTGTCCCTCCTCTCTTCCTCTTATAGCCTCTTGTGATGACTCTGTGCACAATCTTACATGTTATTTGATAATTATCTGTATGCAGAGAGTGTTTCATTATTTCTGACATCCAAAGGCAGAAGTTGTCTGTGGTCTCCACCCATCTTTCTCTATTGATCTTTCAACCTTTGACTGCTCAGGCCCATGTCTGGCTTATGTCCCTTTACTTCAGTGCATGGAGCTGAGTGAATGGTTGTTCCACACATGTTGAAGAAATGAATGTTGTAGTTATAACTTCTGTCCCTAGGGCCTTTGTGACTTCTCTGGTGCGCTAAATAGATATTTCAAGAGAATAAATAAAAGCTAGATTGTGTCCTCAAGAGTTGTAAGAGCTGAGTGCTCTTTCCTGGAAGGTGTGGAAGGGCCACAGAAAGCCTGCACAAGTTGGGCTGGGATGGCAGGACAGGAAACGCTGAGAATGCTGGGAGATGGGGAGAGGAGATTCCAGGTGTGGAATGCCCATCTCTAAGAGCATGTACTTTCTGGATAGTTTGATGAGGGATCCTGAAGGCTGAAGTGGCCTGGTGAAGTCAGGCAAAGCAACGACTCTTCAAATACCGAAGTCGGACATTCCCTGGGACAATCTCTATAATGCCGAGCTATCTCAAGTTCCAAAAATGGCATAATGAAAACGGATTTTGGGGGAGATTACCCAGACTTTGGGATAACACATGATCAAAGAAACAGAGTCTAGAGGCCAGATGGGATTAGGTGGACATTTTAGGAATGAATGCTAAACTTAGATTCATTGGCCTAGGGCTCTGGTTGAGTGAGTCTCTAACTTAGCACTCTTCAGAGCAGACAGAAATGTTCAACCCAGCTTCAAAGAAGACTTCAGTCCTGCATTGTAATGCTTTCCGTGATCTCATGCAATGACTGATCCTTTAAAGGGGCTGCTTGAATTCCCAGACCTCATGATGTTTGCTCAGACTCCGAAGAGAGTGGAAGGTAACAGCTGCCATTCTTGGCCAGGAGTGGCTGACCCTGACTCACGGAGAATGGAGGCCTGAGGTCTGCTCCAGAGCTAGCCAAGCCTTTGGGTCTTAACCCAGCACGGTGGCACAGAGTTTCAGAAAGTCTGGATCAAGATTTCCTGGGTGTGAGTCTTGTCTTGCCACTTCTGTCTGCTCTGTAGCCTTGAGGACGGCTCACCATGCTAAGCTTCTGTCTAAGGCATAGAGCAGGTTTATAGCACTGTTCAGTTTCTGTCATAGAAGTGGATAAGAGGGGGAGATAAAGTAAATACATTCAATCATTTAAAACATGTAGAACAATGGACTTCTAGGGAATCACCAGTGTGGTTGACGTGAGACAAACAGTGTCGATTTCTTAGGTCCATGTTAATGCTTAGTGCATGTTAAATGCCATCATTGTGTGTGGCCGTAGCACCTGGTACATTGTTGGTAAATGTGGCAAGAGCAGAGGATGTGCCCTTCTGCCTCTGCCATGCCCTCCCCTGGGGCCATACAAGGGGTGTTGCTGTGCTCCTCTGACCTGAGCCTGGAAGTCCTTCCTTTGATTCCTGGTAAGCAGAGCTGCCTGAAAATCTAAAAAAGTAAAATTCCCTAAGACTTAAGGAGAGTGTCTGTTTTCTTAAGTGTAAGAATGCCTGGTTACAAAATAAAAATGACAGGATTGAAGTGGGGAATCTGAAATTTGAACAAAGATGTTCAAACTAATGGCCTGAGATAAAAATGGAATTGGCAGCACTTTTGAGACTCATGGGAACCCTTTCTTCCCAGAGCCTGTGCTGTTCTGACTTCTCAAGAAGGCCACCCTGGTGTCCCCTCCACTCAGCTCCATGAAGCTCTCTGGCTTCTGCTCCTAATCTTACCAGGCTTCTGAGAAGAAAAGAGTTTCTATCTCTGAGGCTTTCAAGAACTTGCCTGAGCCTCTGACTGCAGCTTTGGCCTGTGCCTTTCTGAAGGTGCCTTCCTCTGTCTTAGGAACCCTGTCCTGTGCCCTCCAACCTCAGGTCTTCTGCCCATAGCTGCACCTCTGCGTGAGTTTGAAAGAGAGCAGGAAAGGGATTATATGGGAGGCTGTAGAGAGAAAGAAGGAAAATGGGTAATGATATCATTAAATTATAAGCTCAAAAAGTAAAATATTTAATTTTGAAAGTCCATAATAGTCAAATCCTTACAGTAAGATAATCACTGCTAGTGTTTTCTTGGAATGATCAGGAAGTAAAATTTTTAAGTATATATGCATATGGCTGCCTGTGTCACATTGATTCTCCATGACACTGTTAGCCTATGAAGTAGTCCCGAAAGCCATTCATATAACCACATCAGTCTGCAGTGGTTTGCTCTTTATTGACCCATCTTGATGATCTTGCTCACTCTACTGCTGATCAGAGCAGGCATGACACACATTGTATTCTTGTCCATTCTCAGCCATTCAGAAGAGTCCTTATCCAAGCAGTACTTTCTCATGACCTTCTAGGCTGGCTTGGTCTCACAAAGTACATTCTTACTCCCCATGCCCCATTTCCGACCTTTGAGTCAGTATTTTGATCCAGAAATGGCTAACAGAAGCTGTACAAGTATTCTACCAGGCTGCTGCAAAGACATGGGAGAAGACAGGCTGCCACATGCGAGAATCTAGTCTCAGGTTCTCTGTCCTTTCAAGCCAATGACTGGAGAATAAAAAGAGACAAAAGGAGGACTGGACTTGGGGTCATCAGTGTGCCCAGGGTGCCAGCCAGGGCCATGAGGCACGGAAATCAGTAAGAGGCAACCCAGACTGGAAATGAAGGAAAGAAGTAAAACTTAGTATTTTATATGATGTCATTCTCTACAGAGGAATCACACCTAAAGTCGTAGAGCAAATTTATATGCATTAATTATGAGCAGTCTGAAGATAAGGTAAGAAAATAAATCATTTATAATAACATCAAAGAAGTATATTTAGGACTAAATTAGACAAATACAGCGAGAATCAGAATCAAATATCTTGAGAATCAGAAACTGTAGAGTGCTGTGGCAGAAGTGAGAGGTCAGAACGTGTGGGAAACATCTCAGAAGAGCTGAGCTGCCTGCGCTTGCTTACCTGACCTGTGGCTCCAGATCTCAAAATCTCAGCTGGCTCCTTGTCATTATAAACAATCTGATCTTAAAATTCATGTGGAAGTACATGGGACCCTGGAGAACCAGACTAATTTTGAAGAGGAACAATAAAGTTCTAGAATTTATGCTTCTAGGTTTCAAAACAAAGATGGATAGTGAAGACTTTATGGTACTGTCAAGAGACAGACTTGTAGAACTAGAGACCCTTAGGTGATGGTTGATTGGCATTTGACAAGAGTACTCAGAATGTACTCTGGAGGAGACACCAGTGTTTTCCATTAGTGGTGTCCTGGCAATGCCTGTCCACGTGCAAAGGATTGGAACCTACAAATAATAGGAATCACTAAAGCTACAAAATTAACAGGAAGAATACAATTGTAAGTGTTCATGATCTTGAACTAAGCAGTAGTTACTTAGATAGGATAACCGAAATTGAAAGCAATCAAAAGAAAGAAAACTGATAACAGAGCTTATCAAGATTGAAAACTTGTTTTAAAGGACTCCGTCAGGAAAGTTACAACCACTCAGAGCTGGGCTGCAGCTCATGGTAAGGAGCTTGCCTAATGTGCACAAGACTCTGGCTCAGTTCTCAGCTAGCAGAGGAGGAGACAGTATTGACAAATCACACGTTTGATAAGAGGATGAAAACATGCAACTGAGTATTAAAGGAAAAAACCCAGCCCAACTGAAAAATGGGGGAATAGTCTGAATACACATTTCTCCAAAGAGTATATTCAACTGACAAATCACACAAAAGATGCTTGCTGTTATTAAGCCATCAGAGAAATCAAGTCAGGACCACAAGGCAATATCACTCAAGACGTCTGTAGAAGACAGACAGGATAGCAAGGATTCGTAAGGATTTGGAGAACTGGAATCCCCAGTGTGAAGATGGCAGGGCAGCTCCTAAGGAGGGAAGCAGCTCTGTGTGACCCTGCTGTTCTCTCTTGGGCATAAACATAAGAGAAACAAAACCATACGTTTTATAAGCAAAAGCTTGTACACAAGTGTTTACGGCAGCTGTGCCAGTTCCTTCCTTGATGCTTTGATAAAGGACTCTTTCTTTCCTTTTTTTAATTTTTATTTATTTATTTATTTTTGAGACAGAGTCTGTCCGTGTAGCCCTGGCTGTCCTGAAACATGCTCTGTAGACAAGGCTGGCTTCAAACTCATAGATTTGCTTGCCTCTGCTTTCTGAGTGCTGGGATTAAAGGTGTGGGTCAACACCATACAACAGTAGAATACTCTTGACAACAGCAATTTAAGGTAGAATGGCTCTGTTCTAACTCAGAACTCAAGTACAGTTCATCATGGCCTGTTGGAGGAGGCCACTTGTTGGTTCCTGGCCGCCCGGCTGCTTAGACCCAAAATAATCACACAGAAACTGTATTATTTAAATCACTGCTTCGCCCATTAGCTATAGTTTCTTATTGGCTAACTCTTACATAGTAATTTAACACATTTCTGTTAATCTGTGCATCACCACGAGGCCCTGGCCTACCAGAAAAGTTTTAGCACATCTATCTCCAGTGGTGGCTCCATGGCTTCTCTCTCTGTCTCTGCCTTCTTCCTCCCAGCATTGTTTAGTTTCCCCACCTAGTTCTGGTCTTCCCTGCCATAGGCTCAAAGCAGTTCCTTATTCATTAACCAATAAAAGCAGCACATAGACAGAAGGATCTCCCACACTATTTCCCCTTTTCTCTTTAAACAAAAAGGAAAGCTTTAACTTTAACATAGTAAAATTACATATAACAAAACGGCTATCAAGCAAGAATTACAGTTACAATATTTATATCTATTTTATCTTTTATCATAACTAAGGAAAACTATAACTATAAATTTTCAACTCCATCAAAGACACCAGAAGGATATAATATTACCTAAGTAAACAGGAAGTGCATTGCAAAGCAACTTCCAAAACTCTAGAATTGACAGAGACATCTCGCTGCCTGAACAGTTACCCAAAGTTCTTCTGTACCGTTGGGACATCCAATCTTCAGCCCACAGGCCCATAGTATCCAGCAGACTTTTCCATGAAGCAGGAAATTTCAAAGACAGTTCCACCTATATTGGCAGCTTGTCCGCCACATTTTTCTGTGTCCTGCAGAATGTTTGGCAGACTCTTTTGTGTAGCAGGAGAACCCTAAAGGATCGTCTCACCTTTAAGAAAGTTCAGCAGTCATTTCTCTGTGGGTCCTGCATGTCCAGTTTATCAAGCAGTCCAGGCAAGAGCAGTTTCTTGCCCAAATGGCTAACAAATTCCATAAAGAGCCTCTTCAATGCCCATCTTCCTCTTGAAGTAGATTGGTGCTACCAGGAGCAGATGTGTCTCATTGTCATGAAAAGTCCTAAATTCTTTAAAAGAATTTTAAATGCCATTTTCTGGTGGTCTCTGTAAGATTTGAAGAATACCTATCTATGTGAAATATATCTAGAAAATCTAACATGACTATAAGCTTGACTATTATAGATGACTATTAACCTGTATTTCTTAATTATACATTACATTTTTAAATGAGCTACACAATCACAATACCTTAATCAAGAGCAGATATATATATGATATATATATATACATATTAACAAAATTGACCTTAAATTTGTATCAATAAACCAAGATCCACACCAATGCAAATTATTCATATCTATATCATATCCCCCTTTAAATATAAAGAAACATTTAAAAACAATATTTGGGAATATGGGCATAGTTCTGTCCAAACTTCTTCCTGCTGTTTATTGGGCGAAGTAATTTTTTGAGGGGTGTTCAAGGCAACCTTTCAGGGGGTCTTGTTCCATCAAACCACATCAGTCTGGAAGCAATCCACAGGTTCTCATCCTCTGTGGATGTTCCAAAGCAGCATAACCTTAGACCCAAATTTGGAATTCAAGATACCTTTGAAATAGATATATATTGGCTTAGTTTAACAATCCCCAGAATCAAATGTCTCTCTGCAGTCAAAAAAAAAATTCAAATACAACACAATAATATACATAATCTAGACTCTCTGTGAATTTTCTCTTTACGTGGCTTGTTTTTCTTTACTCCTTTCAGTCTATGACTGTCTGTATTCTGTGTCTTTAAAGACTTTTTTTTAAAACCATTTACTTTTTCTCCAGCTCTCTATAGTCTTTTTCTTCTCTCTCCTAAGCCTGTGTACATTTATCCAACACTGTGACCCATTTAGAGTTCTTTTATGTCTGAATCTGTCCTTATTGCATTATCTGTAATTCTTTACTGCCCTGAAGAGCTTTTAAAATGGTCAACAGCTTGGTTGCAGCTGCTCTGGATGCTGGCTCCGCCTCTCTCCACTTTTAAAATGGTGGAGGCACCATTGCTGCCAGCTCTGGAGCCGCCAGGTAGGAGCCGTGCTCAGCACTTTAACTCTGAGAATGAGCGTGCAGCACATAAACCCTTTTTATCTGAGTAATAGCTAAATCTGCCATGCAGAGCATTGTGCAGCCTGGAAATATCTCTGTGTATGGTGGTGGGAATCCAACACGCCCTCCTGCCTGTGCACTCCTAGCAGCCTGATTCTGCCACCTGCCCGGGAGGGGAGCACCAAACCATGGAGTGCTGAGCCATGGCCATGGTCTCAGCTACTTTCCACCCGACCCTGAGTGGCCACACAAACACCCAGGCCCACAAATGCCTTTCAAATGTTTCATAGCTGGAGTTCACACTGGCAGCATGGTCCAGGAAGCTGCACTTTAAAACTGTGCGTCTGCTACCACTGAATCAGCAAGACCTCTCTTAAAAGCTGCAGCATGAAGCAAAGCCCATTTGGGGGAAAAATGCAGCTAACCTTTGTTTTTTAGTGTCTAGAATTCCTTTTCAAGCTTTCTCAGGTTTTACGTGGATATAGTCAACCATGTTGGAGCGCCAATCTGTTGTAACTGTAATTCTTGCTTGATAACTGTTTTGTTATATGTAATTTTATTATGTTAAAGTTAAAGCTTTCCCTTTTGTTTAAGCAGAAAAGGGGAAATGATGTGGGGGGTCCTTCTATGTGTTGCTTTTATTGGTTAATGAATAAAGAACTGCTTTGAGCCTATGGCAAAGGCAGAACAGAACTAGGTGGGGAAACTAAACTGAATGCTGGGAGGAAGAAGGCAGAGACAGAGGGAGAAGCCATGGAACTGCCGCTGGAGACAGATGCTGGGAACTTTAGCTGGTAAGCCACAGCCACATGGCACTATACAGAATAATAGAGATGGTTAGTTTAGGATATGAGTTTAGCCAGAAATACACTTAAGCTATTGGCCAAACAGTATTCCAAATCATATGGTTTTCTGAGTGGTTATTTCATGGCTGAGCAGCTGGGACAAATAGGCGACCCTTCCCCAACAATGGCCAGCAAGTTAAAATGGCAGGAACTGGAAGTACCTGGCTATATCGTATCCCCAATCTGGAATCAGAAAGTGATGGCTGCTGCTGCTTGACTCCCTCCTCCATTTTTATAGTCCAGCATCCCAGCCTGGAAATGGTACCACCCACAGTGGGAAGGTCTTCCCACCTTAGCTGAAGATAATCTCCCACAGAGGTATTCAGAGGCCCATATCCCTGGGAATTCTAGAGTCTGAACCGTTTGACAGAAACACTTTATAGCGACATGAGTCTTGATCTGTTGGTGCAATGAAGACCGTCTCAAGGGAGCTCAGAGCGGGGAGTGCTAGGCATCTTCTAGGTACGGAAGTTTCTCGGTCCTTTGATAACTGGAAGAATGAATTTCATAAACTGATATTGTAGAAGAATGCTTGAGGGAAGGTTTTGTTGCAGAAAGAAAGCACTCAGAGTTACATTGGTGGTACTAAGAGCTCTTGTCTTGTAGTTGGTAATGATTTAGTGTGCTAAGGGGAGCTGGGGTGGTCAGTCTAGGTGGCTGGACCACAGACCCCATAAGGTGTCCCATGTGCCTCTATATCTGGGTGTCTGGTCTAGAGTTTGACAGGCACGTTCAGAACCAATGAAATAGCTAATGATGCATAGCTTCCAGGTAGCTGTGCAAAGAAAGATAAAAACACAAAATGAGAATAGTAACCAGCACCCCTAAACTTCCTGGCCTCTGGCCAAGACAGAACTGTCCGTTTTCAGAGCCCCAGCCTTGCTGCTGGAAAACTGTCTTCCTTCTGCTCTCATCAGTAGTAGCTAAAACAAAAGCAACCCGAGTGTCCCTCAGGATACTGTTAGATAAACAGAATGTGTTAGACTCATGAAATGGATCATCAGTCAGAAGGAATGAGTGTGGGCACCTGCTAGAGCATGTCATGTGACCCTTTAAAACAGTGTGCTAGGAAGGAAGCCAAACATGAAAATCTACCTGCTTATGAATCCACTTATGTGAACTGGCTAATTCAGTCACAAAGATACATAGGCTAGTGATATCAAAGCAGTTATCAGAGACTCGGGTTTCCTTGTACAGTGATAAAGATGCTCTAGAGTTGCATACTGGGGATGGCTGCGTGATTCATGCAGCTTTTGTTTAAAGTTTCATTTATTCATCTGTTCATTCCTTATTATTCATTCTTTCATGTATTGTAGTGAGTGGGGGTACAGGTGCATAGCTATTGAGGCCAGAAGAAGCCATTGCTTGTCCTTTATTGCTCTCCACATATTTCTTTGAGGCAGAATCTGTCCCTGCACCTGAAACTCATGTTTTCTGGTTTTCTCAACTAGGCTGGAAGTCAACATGTCCCGGTAATCTACCTGCCTAGGTTCTTCTCAGAGCTGGGGTTATAAATACTCAAGGTGTCCAGACTTGTTATGTGGCAGCTGGGATCTGAACCCCAGTCCTCCTGAGCTCACACAGGCTCCTCACTGCTGAGCCATCTCTCTAGCTCCTGGGTTTTGTTTCTGAGACAGGATCCCCTGTGTTGTCCGGATGGCATGGGATTCATTCTGTAGCCCACGATGGCCTCAGCTTCTCCTGTAGTGGGATTGCAGGTACCGTCATACCCAGCAATGTGTTAAAAAACTACACATTTTTTAAATGATGAACTTTGTGAGTCTGAAATTCTTTTAAGATTGCTGGAAATCAGGGAACATTCTTTACTTGCATAACAACCCTGGGTGCCCATTGAGTTAACCAGTGATTGCTGAGGAGGAGACAGAAAGTGAAGTCAGGGCAAGAGATCCCGGATGGCCTTGGGCCTGGTGAGACCTGGAGACACTTCTGGTGTGGGGTGCTCAGAGCATCTGCGGAGGTCGTTGGGATGAAAGCTGTCACTCCTGTGTGGAAAAGCAGTGTGTCTTCCTTGTTTCCTCTGAATGTAATCCTGGCTTTTTCCCAGCTATTAATGCTCACAGCCCCTTTGAAAGCTGTGCGTATGCTACAGTATGTTTTGCTACCAGCACTGAGTATTTGTCAATCATCCCTGGCGGTGTTTTGGCAATTTCTCTTTCCCTGGTGGTGTTTTGGCAAGGTTGTTAACACTTGATGTTTGTGGACAGCGTGAGACGTTGATCATAGTAGGGTGCAGTGGCAAAAGGACTGAGAGCTCTAGCTCGGCTCCCAGCCCCTTGTCCTGCTGTGCATCCTGATATGTGTCAGGCTGAAAATGAGGTGTACCCCACACCCCGACTCCAGTGCCCACCTCATGCTGACGATGAGCTATCCTCACCTCAGGGAAATGTCCCTCTGCTGCTCCCACCTACTGGCCATCTGCTCGTCCTTGAGCCTGGCTGGGGCCATCCTTCCTCAGCTCACACAGAGCTCTGTGTGCTGCTGAGTTCAAGCCCTGCTCCTTCCCCCATAAACAAGGGTCAGATAAATATGATGCTATGATGGTCTGAGTATGATATGGCTTCCTCTTTCTCTCTCTCTCTCTCTCTCTCTCTCTCTCTCTCTCTCTCTCTCACACACACACACACACACACACAATAGTAACAAAGCAAAATCTTTAAATTATAATTGAAGGAGGCAAAGAAAAAATGGAAGACTGTTTTGTACAGCATTTTTAAAAAGTGGTGAATAAAGCAACCCCCAGCGTAGCCAGGTTGGCTCTACTGGTGGGGACCCAGGGATCCACCTTTCCCTCCTTCCCCAGCACTGGGGTTGTAAGCAGCAGCACCACATTTAGATGTTTTCTCCCTTTAATGTGCGTCCTAAGGCTTAAACTCTGGTCCTCATGCATTCAGGGCAGGTACTTTACCAACTGAGCAATCTTTCCAGCCCTGTTTTTATTTGTTTGGAAGAATTTTAGATTTAAGGAAGTTTCCTACGTCCCCACTACCAGTGACCTGCGTAGTGGCAGCCACGCCTTTCTGAGGTCTGGCTTGTCTGGGGAGGTTCTAACTGGTGTTCTCTGGGTGTGGATCAAAATGTGTCCTCATAATGGGAGTGACTTCCTACATACTTAATAAAAGCCAGGAGGACCTCTGGCTCAGCCATCTGGATACTGCAGCCCTCTGAGGTGCCAGAGCTACTGCTGTCCCTTTGCTGTGTGTTTGTGTGCATGTCTGGTGTGCATTGTGCTGGTATATTAGCAGATGTGTAGGCACCTGTCTGCATGTTAGCCTCCAGAGGCCAGAGGCTCTCGCAGCTGTCTAACTTCTGCACCTATGCCTTAAGGCAGGATCTCCCATTCTGGCCAGTTACCCAGCATGCTCCCCACCTCCACCTCCCACCTGGCATTTGTGTTGGCACTGGGGGTCAGCCCATGCATGTAGTGAGCATCTCAGCAGTCACCATCTCGTTTCTGCTGACAAGGGAGCTGTGCTTCATGGGGCTTCGCATGCCAGGGGCAATGTGCATGGCTTAACCTGCGTGTGCATCCCCCATGCTTAACCTGCGTGTACATCCCTGTGGGTTTTCAGCAGTGGAATTCAGATGGGACCTTGAGGCCAGTTTCTGCTTGGACAGAGTTTCACTTCCTCGTTGTTAGGGTATAAATGAAGCTCTGCTCCTTGTTGGGGTGGCTAAGTTTCACAAGAAGACAAGGACCAATGAGAATACGAATGATATGGGATTCCTCTCTGATTGCTGTGAATACCATTGGTTAATAAAGAAGCTGCTTTGTGGGCCTATAGCAGGGCAGAACAGAGGTAGGCAGGGAAAACTAAACTGAATTCTTAGAAAAAGAAGACAGAGTGAGGAGAAGCCATGTAGTCCCACCAGAGACAGACGCTGGAACTTTACCTTGTAAGCCACAGCCTCGTGGCGATACACAGATTGATGGAAATGGGTTAATTTAGGATATGATTTAGCCAGAAATATGCTTAAGCTATTGGCCAAACAGTACTGCAAATAATATGGTTTCTGTGTGATTATTTCAGGACCCAGTGGGACAGAAACCTCCATTACAACATACAGAGGCCGCTGGTAGCTGGTGCCCACAAACACAAGGGGCATTCTGGCAGATGATCTGAATGAGCTGCACGGGGCAGACAGAACCGCACACCCAGCTGTCTGAGCACCTCACAGAGGCAGCTGCTCTACTTTCACCCCTGGTTGTAGCCTAGAAGGACCAGACCTCTCCTAAGTGCCTCATTCCAAATGGCATCCCTGTGTGTCAGTACCACGGTCATTCAGGAAATGACGGCTTCTGTGAGAGTACAGGAGAGGTGGGGTTGAGGCAAGAAAGGTCGTGTTCAGCTCAGTTGCTGTACCTGGTGCCAGGTACAATGGGAACCAAGAGCATTTGACCCCAGACGACCTTGGTAACTTGATCACCCACATTCCACACGCACACGCTGGAGTCGTCTGAATGCAGCGTGACTACAGTTTGCTTTTATGCGGTGATTTTACTCATGTGAACTTCATCATAGACTTGCAGTGAGGAAGCAAATCTTCCAGGAGGTAAAATGGTGGGTCTCTTGTTCTCTCCGGAGGATTTTGCCCAGCTAGGTGGGAGCCTATCTCTCAAGGAAGCCCTGGCGTACAGTTTCTGCCTGAGTTCTGATCAGCTACCAACCAGCTTTGAGTTCTTCTGTAGGCTCCCACTTCTTCAGCTCTTAATGGGCATCCTCACAACCTTGCCCATCGGGCTCTTGTGAGGAGAGGGGCACACTGCTGAAGAGCGTGGTGGGGTGAACGGCGCAGACACACTGCCAGTAGCATTGCTCCCACTTCCCATCCATCACGTGTGAGCCTGGGTGTGGTGTGGGCTGTAAAGGAGAGTTGACCTCAACACACAGGGCTTATGGTTTTCACACAAGACGCGGCCAGAGGGGCAGGTAGTCTGGGCTGCTGTGGGGCTGAATTACAGCACTGAAGAAGATTTACCTTTTTTCTAGTCTCTGGGTGCACTGACTTGCTGCCTCATAGCGACAAGTGGTTCATCTACTTCCTTCTGTCATCTCTATGATGAGAAGAGTGGGTGGAAGTATAGTAGTAGTCACTGCTTTCTGCTCTAAGAGAAGCAAAAGCTTCCACCAAGCCCCATCCCAGCCACTGCCGTCATCCTGTGTCCCAGTCCGGTGTTTGTGCACACAGGAGCTGACACCTTTCTACACTGGTGTGCCCTGATCTGGGGGGAAAGGTGGGCACTGTTTTATTTGCATATTCTTTTTCTTAATTTTTTTTTTCCTTTTTAGGATTTCATTTATTTGATTGGTTTTTGTTGAACTAAAAATATCACTTTGTAGCTCTGGCTGGCCTCAAACTTTGTCTCTTCCTACCCCAGCCTCAAGATACTGGGGTTTCAGGCATTCATCTGAATGAATGATACTGGGGTTCCAGGCATTCATCTGAATGAATGATACTGGGGTTCCAGGCATTCATCTGAATGAATGATACTGGGGTTCCAGGCATTCATCTGAATGAATGATACTGGTTCCAGGCATTCATCTGAATGAATGATACTGGAGTTCCAGGCATTCATCTGAATGCTCAGGTTTTCCTTAACTTTAAATTGAAATAAACACATACAATAAAGTGCACACATCTTTGCTAGATGGGGGTTTTGCCGTTTAGTCACATGGAAATGGTCTGTGATCATCTCAGAAGCCTCCCTTTTAGCCTCTTTCACCCTCCTTAAGCTTCCTGCTGCTCCCATCGGTAGCCGGAGGCCAGCGATCCTGGCGGGTGTGAGCTTCCTCTGTGTGATGGTGAGGGGCAGACTAGACGTGGCTCCTGCTTTTTCTGTGTTGTAGCTGCATAGAGCTGTCTCTGTGAACACGTGGTGGGGATCCCAGAGACAGAAGCTCATGGTCTCTGCCGATGGAAAGTCTTCCTCCTCCCGAGTCTCGCAGAACTTGACTGTGCCCCGCTTACTCTAACTCTATGCACTCTGTACCAGAAGTCTCTGAGGACTTGCATACCTGGTAGGGCTGCTGTCAACACAGAAGATCTGCCTAAACAGTTGTTCATTTGGAGAAGAGAGAAGAGATTGAGAGAGAGGGTTTTACAGAAGGACATCTTTAGGCAAAGGGAAAAACAGCCATTAAAGGTATCATTGGAAACCGGAGCTGGAAGTCAGCCTCTGAACAGAGGTATGCATCACTGTCTCCTCCCCTTCAGTAGCCTCACCACTGGAGCTGGGCATCCTGATGTGAATTCACATGGCCTCTTAAGAAGCTGTCCTTCCCCGAGAAGGGTGGTGGGATTTCCTCACCAAATAGTCAAGCACCTGGTCTTGAGAAGGGCTTAAGAACAGAGGCCTTAGCTGAGGCATGTCAGAGAACTCACGAAGACAAAGGGGTGGCTGATTCTAGAGTGTGTTCATGTAAGTTAACCGGGGATGCAGGAGACAAATTCAGACTCTGAAGTCAGCTCCCAGGGCTGCCTTTGCTTCAGGGACCTGTTAGTTCGGAGCCTTGTGTCTGCTAGAGCTATGTTCTGGGATATTCCACGAAGACTTACTAAGGGATTCTTTTTGTAACACAGTTAGAATATCTTACTATATTAAAGAAGCAATTATTTATATTTATCACCATTTTGTGGGGGCTGCCTAGGACCTAGAAATGTGAGTAGAATTTACTTTCATTTTACTAGTTAATAAAGTTGATGCTTGGAAAGCTTCTGCAACCTTTTAGTGAGCACTAGATAACAGGAAGAAAGTTGAAGTCAGGTGTGGCGGTACATCACCCCAGCAGCCTCAGGAGGTCGAGAGTCAGCCCTGTGGGTTCTGGACCAGCCAGAGCCAGTGAGACTGACCTCAGCAGTCACAGAAGACAAACAGGAAAAGTTGATAACCCACGGCATTGCTCAGAACGCTGTCCTGGCACTCTGCTCCTCCGCCTTTCATGCCGCCCCTCCCCTGGCGCTAGCACATTCTGCAGTGTTTGTCCAGGAGACCCAGGAAGCTACACATTTCTTCTGTCACTTAGTTTGCTCCTAGCTGTTCTTGAAGTCTCACCGTGTGAAGAGCCTCAGAGGATCTGTACATTTCAGGAAAGGGAAGTTAAAGAAAAAGAAGAAGAAGGAGAAGCCTTAAAGCTGAGTATGTGGTGGAACATACCCTGCTGGATAATGAGACACTGGTTTACTTTACATGATACCACAAGCCCACAGCAAAGCATGACACCCTGGGTACAGACCTCATGTATGAAATGAGTATATCATCACGAATGTCTCCACCTGTCCCCCAAACAAGAGCTTCTTAGGACCTTGTTTTGTTTTTGTGTTTCTCAAGTGGATTCAGGATGCAAATATGTCCTAAAGGATACTTAATTATTAAATGTAGCTCTTGAGATGAGAACATTAGGGCTCTCTACATTTAACGTACACACACACTTCACCCGTGAGTTACTTTTGCCACTGCACTTCCCAGCCCAGCTTCCTCACCAAGAAAGGGTTTGCACTGATAAATAATTCATATTGGAGCTTAAGATTCCTGGAAGGACTGGCAGGCTTTCATCTTGGATAAGGTGCTTTAAAATATTGCCAATAACCGGCCTCAGTTTGCCATACTGAGTATAAATCCTTCTCGCTGAGTGTGTGCGTTTGTAATGTAAACTGTTTTCAGTCATACCTGGAACTGCTGACCAGAAGGAAGGCACAGCTGCACAACCTTGAAAATAAGGGATGAGAGGTGACGGTCCAGTTGGGCATGAAAGCACTGTATTAGACACGTGGTCACTGTGTCGTTCTAGACCCAACAAAGAGGAAACTGGCCATGTGAGCTCTTCAGGCGCATCCGTTGTCAAGCATGGACTCAACCCAGAGAAGGGCTTCATGCAGGTTCATTACTTAAAGGTAAGTACGCCTGATGGCTAAGGCCATTTGCTACAGAACAGCACTCCTGAGGCCATAGAGCTGAACAAGATGAGGAACATGGCTGGGGCAAGAAAAAGGGTCTCCACCTCTGTAATGGCATCTCAGAGAGCCCAGACTGAGTACTCACAGGTCAACACTCTAAAAGCCTCTAAACAAGGTTGTGTTCAGAAGTCTCAGCCTGAGGAAGCCCAGTTCCCTGCTGCAGACAAGGAGAGACTAAAACAGGTGGCACCCCGGTCCTGGTGTGAGAAAGCTCTGGGCCTCCCCTCTCCTGTAGAGTCCAAGCTGAGGTGGCGATGATATTAACAAGGCCATGGAGGGTTCTGATGTCCACTCTGCGTTTCCAGGTCCACTCACCTGAGCCAGAGAAGGCATCATGTTCCGGATGCACCGCTCATCACACTAATGTAAGCAATTCTGCGATGGCCCCTGATGCCAGCTTATTGTCCATCTTTCTTCTTCTTTCTTCCAGGGCTACTTCCTTCTTCGATTCCTAACCAGAACACTTGGAAAGGAAACTTATTTTTCGTTTTTAAGAAAATTTGTGCACCTGTTTCATGGGCAGTTGATCCTTTCGCAGGTAATTCATGGGATCCCGGTGAACTCACTGCACACAGCTGGGGAGGCTGAAGCATATGCGGGTTAGATTATGGCAGCACTGGAAAGTATAGGATTTACAGTTATATTTATGGGGAGAAGTAGGTTATTGATGTGGACTCAAAGGATGGATGCTTGGGGAAGGTGAGCTCCTGGTAGCACAGGGGCCTGCTGTAGCCTCCAGCTATTTACCATCATGTGAGCAGTTGCAGACTGAGTGAGCTTATGAAACCAAACAGTCCTGCTAGAACCATCTGGACAAGTTGTCTTTTTCTGATGCTGCCACCTCAGAGTCGCCCTGGCCAGCAGCTCAGAGCACTTACTGTGCAAGCATGAAAACTAGAGTTCAGTTCCCAGCACCCACTCAGCACTCTGATCCCATGCATATTTGTAACATAGCACTGAGGCAGGGGAATCACTGGGACCTGCTGGCCACAAGTCCAGCAGAGAAAAATGAAACCCACACTCCAGAGACAGAAACCCATCTCCAAGGAAGAAAGGTGATTGCGTAAGGAGAACGCCAAACACTATGGCCTCCTCACGTGTGGGCATGATCACTTACACACATTTGCACGCGCGCGAGCGCGCACACACACACACACCAAAACAAACAATTCCCAAAACAGTAGCAAAAAGCGTTTGACTTAAGTGGTTTTGCCATTTTACTCTGTTGAATAGCATTCTTTCATTGTTTTATTTAGTGTGTGTGTGTCTGTGTCTGTGTTTAGGTCAGAGAGCAACGTGTTCTCCCCTTTCCCCATGTGGGTCTCAGGACTGAACTTAAGTCATAAGGCATAAGCATCAAGTGCCATTACCTAGCCCGCTCAGGGGCCTTCATGCCTTTTGAAAAATTACATTTTGCTCAAATTTTGTGGTAAAATATACATAAAATAAAATTTGCCATTGCACTGTACCGCTTGGAGGGTGGAGTCCATCTCACCTTTCTGTCCAGCACAGGTGTGCATCTGCAGCATTCCACCTTCCACACTGGCTTTTTACATGGGTGCTGGAGATCTGAACTCACGTCTCAAGCCTGTGTGGCGTGGGCTTTGCCAACTGAGATGGCTTCTCAGTCTTTGATCAGAATTTCTAGAACCCTGCCTTTCCCTTCTTGCTGGTTCCCTGTGTGCTTGTCAATTTTTGTTGGCTTCTGCTTTTTTCTTATTTTATTTTGCTTTGTTTGCTCTTTGAGACAAGGTATTATTCCATAGTCCAGGCTAGCCTTGACTCTATTTGTCCTGCCTTCTGGCTTGTATGTGTTTTTAAGATTTCATTCACCCAAGTTTAGTGGAAAAGGAAACTGAAATGAGCATTCTGAGTTCATTATAGTTTGAGAGAAAGCTTTTGCTAGGTGATTCTGGTGAGAAGCATCGCTGCAGATGCGGTACTGTGATTCCCAGTGCGATTTCCCATCATGCTTGTTCCTGCGGAAGAGGAGGTGCACGGCTGTAGTCCCTTAGTTCCCATCCAGCCTGGTTACAAAGCAAGTTCTGGGCTCACCAAAGGCAGAACAAGATGTGTTTCAAAAGCCAAAAACAGAATCAATGTTTTGGTTTTTTTTGGTTTGTTTGTTTGTTTGTTTTTAAAGAGGAAATAAGCAGCGCTATGCTTCTGTTATCTCCCCAATCCTCACATTTTTAGCTGTTACTGTTACTTGCTAAGGTTTGCTTTGCCAGCATAAAGGATTTAGTATTTGCCACCACTTACCCATGCTTCTAGACTCATGAATATTTTATTTTGATTCAGCTCTTTGTTGGCTCAATTTCATTATCAAATTGATGTTCAAATTGCAGCTTCCCAGGCTGTGTGGTTTCAGAGTTTTTCCTGCTTGGGAATGCATGTCTCTTGTCTGTGTTTAAATCACAAAATAGCTAGGTTTACATATTCCTGGGCCATGGATTTATTCCTTGGAACTCAATAGATGTTGCTCAACTGCCTTCTTGATTCATCACTTCTGTGAAACTTTCGAAAGTTGCCTGTGTTTCCCTGTTTATATCATATAGATGGCAGAAGAATTTTTTATCTTTGAATTCTGTGATTTAACTGAAAGGGAATGCGTATGCACAATTATTTCAAAGAATTGTTTTACACTGAAGGAGAGAGAGGGAGTGTGTGTGTGTGTTTGGGTGTGCCCTTGCACAGGTGTGGAGTCTGTTCTCTCTTTCTACTATGTAGGTTTTGGGTATTAAACTCGGGTCCTAAGGCTTAGCAATGAGCTTCTTCCCTGCTGAGCCATCTCGCTTGCCCTGGTGTGCACAATCTTCCATTATTCCTTCTCCCTGGAAAGCACTGTACTTTTTAAGTCTTAGGCTCTATTCTAAAGGACAAATTATCATAAGTATGCTTTGTTTTCATTTTGTTTTGTGGTTGGTTGGTTGGTTGGTTTTTTCGAGACAGGGTCTCTCTGTGTAGCTCTGGCTGTCCTGGAATTCACTCTGTAGTCCAGACTGCCTCCTGAGTGTAGGCCACCACTGCCTGACAAAGTATGCTTTGTTTTGTCTTGTAGTTTGAGAAAAGAGCTTGCTATGTAGCCCAGGCTAGCTTTGAATTTGTGCTCTTCCTGCCTCAGCCTCCTAGAAATACAGGTTTTACCACGTTCGGTCTCATTCTTTTCCCCTTGTAAGATTCCGAGTTCCCTGTTACGTCTTCTTTCTGGGTACATACATCATTAGATAATTACTTTCCTCTTCCTCATCCTTATCCCTTTTTTTCTCTCAAGCAGCTCTTTATTATTAAACAGCCTTTTTTTTTTTCTTTTTCTTTTGAGATGGTGTCAGTTAACCCAGGCTGGTCTCAAACTCCTGATGGGGCTGAGACAACCTTGGTCTGATCTGCCTCCACCTCTCAAGGCTAGAATTGCAGGCATGCAGCGTTGCCACACTTGGTCACAGGGTTCATGACAGACAAGCACTTGCCCGAGTAAGCTGCATCCCTCGCACTTAACATCATTTTCATTAGTGCTCTTTGCTTTGTTCTTTGAAAAGATTATTGTTCCTGAAATGGTGTTATTATGGTCCTTGGTTTTCTTTCCTGGGATTAGAATCTCTTTTCATTTTGTTGTCTTGTCATCTTTGGCCTTTCATTTTTGGTTATTATTGCTGGTTTTTGTTTGTTTTCCAGGTGTGAGACACCTCTGCTCCTTGGGTTATGTTTTCTTCAGAGCTGAGTTCTTTTTCTTTTAGCTTCTTTCTGCTCCTCTCTTCACGTGGTTTGAGCTCATTCTCAGTGACACTTCCCTCTCAGCATGGGTAGCACTGCCCTGACCTTTTATTTAGTCTCGTGCGTGCTGGAATATTATCTTTGACTCCTTTCCCAGCTCACCTAAGACTTGTTTTTCAGCCCCTTTAAGCTCGCATCTGACAGGTGGGTATGGGTGGGGATGTGTCCTAGAGCCGCAGTCGATACCCTGAATTTGACTTCCCTGCTCCTGAAACGTGGCTACCTGCCCCTCCTCCCCCCCAGGTTCTCATGCCCATTGTACCTGTAGTGTCTCAGTTGCTCTTCCAGATCATCTGGGCACTTCAGAGGTGTTCACAGCTCACCTAACTGCCCTCACGGGTTTATTTCCCATGTTTCTGCATCTCTCCAGCAAATGCTCCAGGCCGTCCAATAGCTAGGAAAGAAGAAAGGTAAATCCCCGTCTCTTTGCAAATATGTAGGTACTTGAGAATTTGTGGGATTTGGAGAATTCACAAGCTCTCCAACTTCTAAGTCTGAGTGTGGGGGAGGTGCAACTTGTCACCTAGAAACTAGCAGAATCATATGTCCTTTGCCTAATTCCTCTCTTTGAAGTCTATGCCAGGAAGCTGTCTCCCTGTCCTTATTTAGAAGCTGTTGGGCATGCTTTTTTTTTTAAATTAAAATAATTTGTATGGATTGTGTCTTCATTTACCTAATACCTAGTTAAATAATTTGTATGAATTGTGTGGGTTATGCCTTCACTTACCCGGTACCCAGTTATTTTTTGCTCGACTTCCCCTCCCCTTTGAGCTCTACCCCCTGTGCAGTATTTCAGTGTTGTTTGGCTTCCGGCCCCTCCTGATGTCCTCTTTCCAGGATCACAGTGACTGTCCCCTGAAGGCTCACTTCTTAGCCCCACGTTGTTGCCTTTTCTCCCTTCCAGGCCATGACCATGACCACTGTGATTATTCCTAAAACTCCTCATAGAACCGCTGTTCCTGTGTCATCTTTAATCTAGAAGCAGTTGATCTGGTAGAATCTACATACACCTACATTTTAGTGGATGCTTTCACTAGATCTAAAAATTAATTGCCAGATTAACCACTGGACAAAATTGGAGTTTGTTTTTTAAAACTTGCAATGGATAATTTAGTGTTGTTAGGTGTTAAAACAAGCGGTCTGGGACTGACATGATTAGCATACGGTTTATTAGGAAAGTAGGAACTGACAGAGTAGCCTCCAAGACTGCACTCCCTTGCTTGCTGGAGCTTCTTGCCCTCCAGGTTCTGGGGAAAGCCCCTCTCAAACAGTGCCTTTGCTTTTCCCTTTGGTTTTCAGTAGTTTCAGGCATACTGCAAAAGTGGCACATTGGCACCCCTGGTGTTGTCATGAGTGCTCTTTGTCCAGTCATGATGCCTAACTTCCTTCTCAGAGAGAAGGGAGGAGATGGTGAGGGAACACACTTCATTTGGGCTAAGTAGGCAGTGGTTGGACAGGGTGATGGCAGCCTAAAGAGGAAACAGAAAAGCCAGTGCCGTGTGGTTAGATCTGGGTCTCTAAGGGGGTCCATTCTGGTCATAGACACTTTAGAGGCTTCAGATGAGAAGCAAGTGTCTCCAATAGGGTGGAGCACAAGACAGTGTAGAAACCACATCATAAATCTCAGGGGACATCTGGGAAATGCCCAGTGTATTGGATCTGTATGATCTCAGGCATTGGTTGGTAGCCCCCAGCTAGCTGCTGAGCTGCCTGCCAATCTAAGCTTGGAGGCGGGACTCGACCAATGCTCCAGAATGGTAGCCTCCTAGGAAGCAGGACACCGTCTTTCTTAAAATAAAAAGGAGGAGGCGGAGGTTTTTACAGGGACCTTCTTCATTACCCAGATCTACCCAGAATTCCAGATCCCTGTGCTTACAGTCCTATCAAAAGGGGAGGGGCTATGAAGCCAGTTGTAACTTGAAAATGTGAAAGGGTAGAATTAAGGTTAACTCTGAATTTCCTGCTTCTCAAGCAATTAAATTCATCCCCCTTGTTATTAAGTTAATGTCATTCTCCCCCCCCCCGCCACATAATTGAGCATAAATTACTAGGAAAATAGGAGATAAGTTTGTAGGTACTATACAGACATAATGGGGTGAAATTAGTAAGAAGTTATAATTAGAGTTATAATTGCATAGTTATAGTTCTTGGATTTTTTTAAGAATCAAAAAACAAAAATCTTATAAGCAGTGATCTACTAATATAGTGATTTACAAAGCAATTTATTAGCTAGATCATAATAAATAAATTTCTAATGCAACATTTTACAAAATATTTTTTAAAATAATAGCTGAATACTGCTAACCTATTTCCTTAGTTCCGGTAACCTTTAAAATAATAAAAATAATGACTTTAAGACCCTCAAGCAAGGCCCAGTGGATGTGAAGTGCTTGCATGGTTTTTCTGTATGTCCAGGGTTAGGGCTGGGCAGCAAATAATCTGGGGCTGCCACCTCCCACCGCCATGTGCCTGCATCCATTCCCAGGTCTGTGTGCTTGAACACTTGGTCTCCAAGCGGTGGCAATGCTTTTGGGGGTTGTGGAACCCTTACGAGGCAGGGCCTGGCCGTCAGAAGTAGGCTCCAGAGAGGAGTGGGCCTTAGGTACCATAGCTCTTCTGGCTCCAGCCCTGCTTCCTGCCTCCTCCTCTGTACCATGTGAACAGGCCACCACTGTTGGAGCCCTTCCGGCCACCATGCCGTGATAGGCTTCAAAATTACCAGCCCAAGAACACCTCTGCTCTATGAAGTTGTCTGTGTCAGGGTTTCAGTCACAGTGGCGTGAGGGAAATCTTTCAGTAGCTCCTTTCTTGAGGAGCCTTCCCCTCTGGACAGATGGGCCCCCATAAGCCCACAGGCTGGGCTGGCTTTGCTCATGTGGCAATGGCTGGACGCAGTGTGATGATGGAAAAGGAGCACACCCTGCCTTGCACCCTGCCTTATTCCCTGCCGTGCACCCTGCCGTTCACCTGCCGACCACCCTGCCGTGCACCCTGCTGTCCACCCTGCCGTGCACCTGCCTTATTCCCTGCCGTGCACCCTGCTGTTCACCTGCTGTCCACCCTGCCTTATTCCCTGCTGTGCACCCTGCCGTGCACCCGTCCAGTATGCTGTGCTGCACAGGTCTGGACTGCTCCTCCCATCCCCTGCTCTAGTACTGTGTGCTCACTTGGACTTTCACCCGAAAGAACACTTTTTAAATGTATTTGTTTCTGTGAATTTCATGCATGAGCACTGTACTTTCTATAAAGCATGGCTAATCTCAAGTTCCAGCCAGTTCTCTCGCCTCTGCCTCCTGAGGACTAGGATCACAGGCATGGGCTATCATGCGTCTCTAAAGTTTATTTTCTCTTTGTTAAATCTTCAAGGAGAGCCAGGTGGTGTGGCTCACGTCTCTATGCAATTCCGGCCATCAGGGGGTTGAACCTGGAGGATCATGGGCTACATGAGAAACAGCCTCAAAAACTAAAGTGACTGTACAAACCCGGAAAAACAACAAAGCAAAATTTTTATCAATTACTGCATTAAAAGAAAACCATGAAATGTTAACATAGCAAGAGACTCTCTGTATTAAAAAGGGGAAAAATGAAAATTAAAAAACCCTCCAGATATAGATGCTATTTGTTGTTTAATCATTAAATAGCAAAATGTTATGCTTCGTGCTTGCCTTTTTCTCCTTTCGTGTCCAGCCCATCTGATATTCAGATGGTGAGAAGTTTATGCTGGGGCTCACATTCAGCAAATAAAAAAACAGAGCAGAAAAGCCCAGTTAAGTCTTAACTTTAAATAAACGATCATTTTTAGTATATTTATCCTCCCAATTTAACTAACTGTCCTTTATCTGGCGACACTGGGTAAGACCCAGTGAGGATTCCAGGATTATAGGGATGGGAAAGGGGGCTACAATAAAAGTATAAATTAAATACAAACGAGCCTTCATATTTGAACTTTTAGGCCTATGATATTGTGGTTATTCTCGGCAGAGTACTTTTATTTTAGAGAGGTTTACAAAGCATTTATGGATGACATTATGTAATATTCAGGATGTCTTAACAGTTCAGAAGGCAGGAAGGAAGGATAGGACAAGGCAGGTTAGCTCGGGTAATTTAAACAGAGTAGTTAATTATTCAACTTTGCTTTTTATTGGAAAATTTCCACAATAAAAGAAAGTGGCTTGGGAAAAGGTGTAAGTCATGACATGGTGGTCACACAGGCAAACTCCTAGATGTGCCGTGACTGCACAGACGCAGTAGAGGAGAAGGGCAGAGTGTCGGACTGGGCCGTCTTTGTCACTCAGCTGGGTTTGTTCTGTTGTGGCCTCTTTCCAAGCTCTGCGTGTGTATTGCGGGTTGGTTGTGGGCCTCTAGGAGTGGAGGACGGCCTCATGGCGAGGGAATGGGAAAGTGAGGGGTTCAGTTTTTTTAATGTGTGACCGGACCCTAGATGCATTGAACAGTCGATGCTTGGTTGCTGGCACCGTTGGGCAGTTAGTTACTGATAGACGGCTTTCATGGTTTGCTTTCTTCTTATTTCAGGATTTCCTTCAAATGCTGTTGGAGAGCATTCCAGAAGACAGAAGGTGAGGACCAATATAGGAGTTAAGAGCCCCATTTCACATTTAATGTTGAAACGATCCCATTGTTAGAACCTAAGACAGTTAAGATTTCCTCTCTGCATAAAGGAACCCAGTGCAGCTCCCACAGTTGCAGCTCGGCCAGAAGACAGGCTGGAGCTGAGTCAGGGCAGCATGCGCAGCCCTGGGCCCGAGATGTGGAATGGGAAGCCAGCCGAGGGCACTCTGGGGCTACGGATGGAGGAGAGGACTCCGCAGCAGAGTGCTCGCTGTGATGAGAAGGTCAGGGAGGCAGCAGTGCGGTGAGAGCCTAGGGTGTGTGTCGGATTTGCTGCCTCCTGCCCTGGTCTCACATCTGCTGCTATGACGAAACACGCCTTGGGAGGATGCATTGGTTTCAGTCACCACTGCAGGCTATCATTGTGGCAAAGTCGAGACGGCAGGAGCTTCGTGCAGCGGTCACATCACGTCCATAGTCGAGGGCAGAAAGAATGCTAAACTTAGTATCCAGCTACCCTCTTATACACAATCCAGAGCCCCAAACCAGGGAATGCTGCCACCAGCTTTCAAACCAGCTCGTCCCACATCAATCAGGGCGGTCAAGACAATCTCCTATAGACACGTCCACAGGCCACCCTGATGGAGACTCTCATTGCGACTGTCTTCCCAAGTGATTCTAGGCTGCATAGAGTGGGTAGTTAAAATTAACCATCATACTTTCTGATTTCAAAATTTGGAGCAAGTCATTTAAACCCTTGTGGGCAGTATTTTAGCAGGGGTTAAGAAGCTGGTTTCTGTTAACCAGGCACTCAGTTGATGGTTGGTGTACCCAATCAGGCACTCAGTTGATGGTTGGTGTACCCAATCAGGCACTCAGTTGATGGTTGGTGTACCCAATCAGGCACTCAGTTGATGGTTGGTGTACCCAATCAGCTTTTCAGGAGCCTGAGCTAAGGAACATCCTTTTGTGGAAGACCATAAATGTTTCAGTTTAGCATCCTGGTTCTGTTGTTGTTTGTTTACTTAAGTGGACCTGTTGCAGTGGTATGTTAAGTAAAGTGGATTCTCATTGCTGTGATGAAGTACTATGACCAAACCATCAGAACAGGTACTCCCAACAGGCAGGAACCTGGAGGCAGGAGCTGATGCAGAGGCCATGGAGGGATGCTGCTTACTGGCTTGCTCCCCATGACTTGCTCAGCCTGTTCTCTAGTAGAACCTAGAACTACCAGCCCAGGGATGGCACCACCCACAATGGGCTCTTCCCCCATCAATCACTAACTAAAAAAAATGACTTACAAGTTTGTCTACAGTCTGATCTTATGGAAATATTTTTTCAATTGAAGTTTCCTTTTCTCAAATGACTCTAGCTTGTGTTAAGTTGACATAAAACCACCCAGCACAGGTGGTGAGTCTTCTGCAAATGTCACTTCTGATGTGTATTCATTATTCAAGAGTAACCTGGAAGGTTTACATATTTCCCCTCATAACTGGATGTTAATTAAGCTCACAGCCTCGCACATGCTAGGCATGTGTCTGACCACTGTACTACAGGGCCAATGTTCTTTTCTTTTTTACCTGCCCTCAAAACAATAGCTCAGGTTCTCTGATAGCATATAGAGACCCTTCTTTAGGACATAGAGCAGAGGAAGCAGAGGAAGGGAGGGAAGGAGGGGAGAAATTAATTTATAGATGTGGTATACTACTCTTCTGTTAGTCATCAAAGTGCATTCCTTCGGGGCAGAGTTCTTAGGGCAGAGACACAGCAATTTCCAGTGAGACAGCACAGCACACTTTTAGTTTGGGAGATCTGTCTGACTTTTAATCTGCATGGTGCAGTATGGAGTTCATTTGGATGCCCTGAGCCCCTGGCTCTGAGGGCCTGGATTCTATTGTTGTAGATATGTACTGAGGCAACACACTGGACCCACAAAGAGACTTTTGTTGTAGCTATGGAGATTAGACCAGCATCTATGCCCCACCGACACCCACTGAACCCCTTGACGGGCACCTTTCCCAGCGGGATCATGCTTGCCCATCAGGCTTAAGTCTCATTAAAAATTCTCCTCAAATATTAAAATAATCTCTTGCCTTCAGCAAGCCTACTTCACCAAGTATATCAGAGTATAGTTTCAAACTTAAGCATCTTCTTGCTGGCTAACTAATCTCAAAATCTAGTTTGCCTATTCAAACAGATGGTTTGTTCTATTACCTATGCAGCATATTGTACTAATTTTATGTGGGCCTCCAAAGACTGCACATCTACCCCCCGGGGCCTCTAATCTTTGGCCCCAGTTTGCAAACTGATCCTTTGGCACATCTGTTGGGCACTTGAGCCGTGCTGAAGCAGGCAAGGCTTCGCTAGGCACAGTGGCTAGTGTGTCAGCATCATGCCACCTCTGCACCGCTGTCCTGCCTCAACGTATTAGTGCTCTCTGTGGTGCATCTCCTGTAGCAGGCTCTAGGCCAGACTGTGCGAGACAGGGAGGAATAAATCCAGTGCCAGTCTTCAGAGAGATCCTAGCCAACCACCAAAAACATGGGTCATTTTAGCCTCCAGCACAGGGCATTAGAATTCGTGTGTGAAGGGCTGTGTGAGGTTTGGGTCCTGTGGCCACAGATAGCAGACTCATCAGCCTTCAACTTGAAATGAGACCCAAGGCAGAGCCTGCTACAGCCTTGGGGGATATATGTGGGGGGAGGGGAATGGAGAGAGCTAAAAGCCAGAAATTCATTAGCGATCACAAGAGCATTTGAGTCAATAACTCTTGAGAGCTGGGGTTATTTCAGTGATGGACACAATGGCAGTGGGCTGTGAGCAGTGCACAGAGCCATGGGTTGACTGAGAGGAGCCACAGTTACAAATGGCTGATTAGTTGTGAAGCTGAATCAGGAACCAGGCCTGAGCCTGGCTTTTCTTGGACCCTGAGCTCAAGTGCAGCAGGCAGCTTCTTGTCCCTGGAGTCAGTATGGAGGGAAGGAGATGAGGACAAAGTGACATGCTCGGAGGCCATCCAGACAGGCGCACCATCTACCCCCTGCCAAAAAGCTATGCTGCCTAGGGAATAAGGTGTCAGCCGTAGCTGCTGATTAATTCTTGCCCGTCAGTTATGGTGTTTGTGCATGCATGTTCATGTGTTTGTTTAAACCCCGTGTTCTTCCTCCCCCACGGAGCAAGGAGCACACTTGCCTGCCTTGTCAGCAGTCTTCACTTAGCTGTCTGAGCACAGATGCCTTGTTTTGATCAAGAAAATGAACAACACCATGGAAAACTCTGAGACACATAATTGGCTCCCACATGTAGAGAAGGGGTTGAAAAGCGTAACTTATCAATGTATAAAAACTGATATGGAATGTAAGTAGTATTCTAAAACAAAGGCATTTCCATCTGATCTGTGCCTTTTCTCTATCTATTACCTATACTTTCAAAGTTGTTGAGGCCTGGTGTTTGCTCTGTGGGACTGATGTGACTGGGCTGGGCTGTGGGAAGAGCGGCAGGGTGAGTGTTAGAATCCCAGGAGGCTGAAGGCAAGAGCCAAGAATGATAGCAGCACCACACGCCATCACCAGCCAGCTGATAGGCCCAGGCCCAGGTACAGCCGCTGCTCATCCTCTGCACAGCAGCTGTCCAGGTGTGCACAGCCCGTCCTCCGGCACACCTGTGCTTATGTCTGTTCACTTCCACGCCACAGAAAGATCACTTTCTAGGCTCTAAACACAGCTTTCTTTTCTAGGCAGTATCATGTCACAGACATGAGCATGTTCTGTTCCCTTATGTATTAACTAAATATTTTAGAGCCCAGGCAGTCTGGAGATAACCCACTAAAGTCCAAGCTGCCCTGTGAAGTGTGGCTCACACGAGCAAGTAGCCAGTGGGCAGAACTGCCTGCTGCTCCCAGTACCTGGTATCAGCCATAGGCTAGGAAGAGTGCGTACCCGGGTTCAGAGATGAAGGGCATTCAGCCTAGAGTCTATGTCCTGTTAGCTGTCTTGATAAAGTCAATTTCCATAGCGATAAGACACGCAGAAGGGTCATTTCCTATATATCCTGGGTCCTAGCTGCATGGAAATGCCCCTGCTTGTCTGCTGTGGTTGTTTAAGCCATGAGCCCTCACAGGGACAATACTGGCTTAGACACTGTGAGTCTGACTGTGACAGCAGCTATCCGCTTAGTGCTGCGCCATGCCCACAGTCATGGTCGGAAGGACAGAGACAGCACAGGCACTCTCTTTGCTCTGAAAACATGTGGTCTGTTTCTTCCCAGGAAATTAGGCTTTTTATATGGAGGCTCCCATTTCCTTGGAGATGAGGCCACCTATAGCAACTCAAACTTGGTTTTGCTTGGTTGCTTTTGAGAGGGCGAGTGTTGATCCATGCATCTTCTTGTGGTCTAACATGTTATTCTGCAGCCCCACAGACAGGCTTAGTGATCTCTGCACTGACACCAGGGCCTGACAGTCCAGAGTCCACCCTCCATCTTTCGGCCCTCTATATCTTTACCTAGCACTCCGTGCCCTTGGTATTGGGGTGATAGCCATATACTCCAGGGACTGAGGCAGAAAGATATTGGGTCTGAGGCCATCCTGTGCCACATAGGGAGACCTTGTCTCCAAAGTAAGCACATATATGCATACATGCACACATACCTGCTAATCAGCCTGCCATGTGGCCTCCTGCCTCCAGCCTTGTTTTGTAGCCATAGTTGTCTCTTCTCACCTCATCCTGGGTGCTCCTGGCTAGGCCAAACCTTATCTTTACCTTTTCTCTGTGGGACAGGCACTTGGGTCTTCTTCCTCCATCTTCTTCCATTTCCAGTGGCCCTTCCCCAGCATGCAGGACAATGCGGCTGCCCCAACTACACGTTCAAGTGCTGCCTCCTTTCCAGACCCTCTCTGGATGTTGTTCTTGGTGTCCCAAGTCCCTTTATCCTCCCTGAGCCAGGGGACAGTCCACACCACACACCGACAAGCTACCACAGTTCTCTGAGGCATCTGTCATCTCTTCCTCAGAGCTGCTGGACATGAGAGCTCCACCAGGGACTTACCTCATGCAGATGTTTGCCTGATGTTCAGCCTTCTCACCTGAGGCCTGAGCCCAGCACCTCCTTTCTCAGTCCTCACTGCCCAGCCTCTCCCCATGTCCCTAAAAGAAGGGTTTTGCAGTGGAAATTCCACAAAGGAAATGGCGTTTGTGTCCAGGCATTTCCTCCTCTGTGGTGATGCCCAACAGCTGTTCGCCATCTTTTGTAAAATCCCTCAGATGCTGCCTTTTCAGGACGTGTGATCCCCATTGCTGAGCTCTCGGTCATCCACTGTGTCAGGCCCTTTGCTCCTCCCTGCTACTTCTAAGCATTCTGAGCGCTGCCTCTCTCTCTTCATATGCTATGAACCTGTTTTCCTAGATGCCAGGTACAGCATGGCCAGCTTTAGAAGTGCCTCTGGCTTCCACTTTCCTAGGGGTCACTGAGATGATGTCAGGACCCACAGGAGTCTGGCTAGAAAGGAAGCCAGTGAAGGGCACTTCCTACCTGTATCCTAGGAAATAATGTTTATTATTATATTGCTATTGTTGTTGTTGTTAATTCTCCCTTGAAATGTGTGAGATTGGCAGATAAGACTGATGTCCGTTTGCACATGAAATGAGATGACTCAGCTGAAGACCTGTTCTTGTCTGAAACAAAGGCAGTCTGTCCCCATCTTCCCTACCATTCATCTTGCCCCTGGGACACAGTGCCTTTAGTACAGGGGTCCATTTCCTGTTCTTATCCTGAGCAGCCCTGGGCTTTGAGCACTAGGGTCAGTTCTGTGTACACCAGATTGCCGGGCTTGATAGAGGATCAAGGGACCTGTCTTCTGGGACCTTCTCCTGTGGTGTTTTTTCCCTGAGTGGCCAGCCAGACCCATCATCCTAGTCCTGTCTGGTCAGTATCTCCAGGCCCTCTCCTACACTCAAGGAAGGATGGTTGTCCTGAAGACGCTCTGGGGAGCAGCCTC
This sequence comes from Ondatra zibethicus, assembly GCA_004026605.1. Lineage (NCBI taxonomy): Eukaryota > Metazoa > Chordata > Mammalia > Rodentia > Cricetidae > Ondatra > Ondatra zibethicus. The sequence continues at coordinate 43,684 of PVIU01002615.1, read as the reverse complement.
CTCCCTTCACATGTCTCTGAGCTCAAAATTTACAGAGCACTTGGTTATTTGCACTGGATTGAAACTATTAAATGGTAGCAAGTGATGATAAGGCCCAGTGACGGCAACACTCAACTTTTCTTATGCGATGTGCTAAGAAATCCCACTGATTCTGAAGACCAGGAAGACCTAAAGAGGTAGCCCCTCTGTCTTCTCAGGCTCTCTCTCCATCTTCTGCCCACTGGTCCCAAAGAGAAACAGTGGCTGTAGAAATTCAGACCTTCTCCCTGCGTAACCTGTGTTTCTTCCCTAGTAGATGCTGTTTCCCCAGCCCATTGAAAACTGATTTCTGACCAAAAGCCCACGTGGACTACACTTAGCCTTCTATTAGACTGCGTATTTCTACAACTTCTGTTGTCAATAGGGAAATTGTGTGTGGGGGGGGTCCTTGGGATTTAAATTTATTTATGTGCATGTGTGCTTATGTGTGGCTGCCAGATGACAGCTGAGAGTCAGTTCTCAACTCCCACCGTGCGGAAGCAGGGTCGCTCTTGTTTTCTGCCAGCTGGCCCACAAATTTCAAGGCAATTGTCCTGTCTCCACTTCCCTTCCCATGACAGGAGTTCTGGGATTACAGATGGCATGCCACCACATCTAGCTTTGTATGTGGGTTCTAGGATGGAACTCTGGTCATCAGGCTTGAACAGTTGAGGCTTTACCTGAAGAACCAACTCCCAGGCCCAAGAAATGTGTTTTTATTCATTCATTCAAATATAAGTATCTCCACAGAAACCTGCCTTCCTACCAGGAACATGGTGAGTGCTTGGATTGGCAGCTAGAGAGCTTCGTCCTTCAAGGAGACATAAAAGTGATATAACCAAATCAGTCAGTCCCAAGTGTGCTAGGCACTGTGATCAAGTTACCCAAGGAAGCAGGCTACTAAGGGCCAGTGAGCAGATACTTGTAGTATGAGGGGCCTGCTTGTTGGGGTTTCTGTCCCACCTGGTACCCCACAGCCGGCAAGCCCCAAAGAAAAATCACACAAGAGTCTGCATTAGGTTATAAACTGATTGGCCCATTAGCTCAGGCTTCTTATTAGCTCTTGTAGCTTATATTAACCCATTATCCCTATCTATGTTAGCCACATGGCTTAGTACCTTTCTCAGCGGGGCAGGTCACATCCTGCTTCTTCGGTGGTCTGGTGTGGAAAGCCGAGAGGATGCCCATGGACGGTGTATGGCCGGTTGTGGTGGCACACGCCAGTAGGATTTGCTGAAGGAGCGGAAGTAGCTCCCGCAGCAGATACTGGGCATGAGCAGGAATTGTATGGAAGGGGATGAAAGGAGGTGGATTTGCTGTAAACAAACCTCCCTTGCATTGCTGAAGGAAGGCCAGCGGCTATTAATATTCCAGCTTTTTGGTGATTTCTGCAGGCCAGTGAAGTCGGCAAAGCAAGAAAGCAAAACCGTTTCAGCCAATGTAAGAAGCATTCATAATATCGTACAGAGAGATTTGATGTGGTTCTACTGGAAAGCAGACAGGTCCTTTGAGCGCAGTGTGCCTACTGTCCAGTCCACAGACATGTTAGCACGCTCACCTCTCCTCCTCAGCAGGCAAGCAGGCTGCATGTATTCTAGGAACATTGCTTCCCCCTAAAGCTCACCTCAGAGCATTAAAAGTGCCTGTCGCTGTGTGCCTGTGACTCTTCAGTTCCATGTTCTGTTCCTGTTTCCTGGAGAGGCTACCCTGATGTGGGTTCCTTCCCACACCACCAGCCAGTGGGGTGGTGCTCATTCTGGCCGAGAGCATCTCTTCTGCCTGAGTACTGTGCTGTGTCCTGGTCATGTGAGCTCTGACGTGTTTCTAACCATTCCGTTCTTGCTTTGTTTCTGAAGGCTCGGCCTGACTGTTGAGAACATCGTCCGCGACTGGCTTGAATGTTCCGGAATACCTAAGGTAACTGAGATGACAGTTTTAGGAACAGCATGAACCTTGCTTCTACCCTTTCAGCCCAGGCAGTGACACTTTTAATATGGCTATGAAAGTGCTGGCCCCCGGAAGTCACAGACTTGAGTACTGTGGGGTGTTGGTGGATGTGACAGTGGCCACTGCATTGTCATCCAGAGCATGCTGGGTATTTTGGGTGGAGTCTCCAAGCAACAGTTTAATACCTGCAGTGGCTTAAGCAGCTGGCTTCGGGTTCTGCCTTGGGTATAGCCAAACAGGTGGTCTGGGTAGCCACAGTTCTTACCTGACTGTGATTGTTTTCCTTCTGACCCCTGCCTTTCAGCTTCCTCTCTAGTATACGTAAGGGCCTGCATTAGGCTGCTTCTCTACCCATTTAGTCATTGCTGTGTCCTGGGGACCCAGACTCGGTTCCCTGCACCCCTCTTTCAGGTCATGGGTAGCTGTGAGAGAGAAACCTTTACCAGCCCTATGGGAACACCTAACTTAGAGCAGAAGGAGCTACTTATCTCCCAGGTCCATGGTTCCAGAATCTATTGAGTAATCCCGGCTCCTCCCTAGCTAGAATGCTGGGCTAAGGACCAGGTACTATTGTAGTAGGCCTTGTTCATCATGGACAGACCCCTGTGGTAGTGAAAATTTGGCCCGGCATTCAGGCAAGCCAGCCCGTGTAGCCTGCTTATTTCTAGTTCTGTGGCTGGTTATATGAGCTTTTACTCGGGAGTGTCTGAGTGTCAGTGAATGTCTGTGACCCATGAAACACGGTGGAAGGTGTTCACATAACCTTCAAACAAGGAGAAGCCTTTCCACTAGCCACCACTAGCTCACTGGGAGGCACTGCCTTCAGCTCAGAAATGGATGCCACCTGCTCCATTACTTGTTTGGTTCCATCTCTCTGGGAACCAAAAGAGAAATGAAAACTAAACAAAACTGGTGAGGTGAGGCTGCATGGGGCCTCACAGGGCCTGGAAGGAAACACTTTAAAGTCAGGAATGTGTTGAGAGCCTGTGACTTCCAGACAAGATGACTCACTGAGAACCAGCCTCGCCCTGCAGTGTTTCGGATGGGGGCGTCTCTGGCAATCTCTGTGGAGTTTGCTTCGTGGGCCTAAGCCAGGCTGTAGAAGGCTCCTAGGCATTCTTGGTGTGGCTGGAAGCTGGGGAGGGTTGGAAGCTCGGCCACTCCCCAGTTCCCTACTCTAGAACAGGGCCCCTGTTTGCATCAGCTAGCTGGGAGGGAAGGAAAGTTCTGCACCCTGGGCAGTGCATGCCCAGAAGCAGGTTGCCCCAGGTGGAGTATGAGCCTGGGCTGACCCTCCTCTTAAGGGCAGCAGGGGAGGTTGCTTCTTACAAACTGTGGAAAGGAATAAGGAAGAGTGAGATTTGCCTCTGAGCTGAGCCTTTTCTCCCAAAGTTCTAGTCGAGTTAGCGACAGCCTGGCATAGACAGACTTTCTACCTTGAACCAATGAAACCGGCTGTCAAAACAGCCAGGTGCAATGAGGCTCACCAACTATAACTGATCTCTCAGGCCCACTGGCATCTCCCTGAGTGCTTAGCTGTTGAGTAAAAACAACTGCGGCAGACAGAAGTAGGCCTGATTTGGTGCCTAGGTTTGGCTGGTGAGTGATCACGGGAGCGTCTTTTCATCACCCCTCTCCCACCCAGTTCTCTGGTTATTTCCCCGGCTGCTGGTGATCTACCTGCTCTCAGCCCCTTTCACACCCCTTGTATGTTTCTTTTTGTTTCCCCTTCGGTGAGATGCTTGGCAGGGCCTGAGACCCTGTGGTGGCAGGAGCACGTAGTGAACGGGACAGCTTGTTCTTCATGCCGTCATTATGATACGAAGTTACTAGCATGCCGGCCCTGGAGGGACAGCACAGCCCCCACAGGCTCTCTACTCTTTGTTCTCTTCGGAATTTCTGTCCTCCAGCGTTTGAGTTCTCTGGTGACAGAGGCCCACGTTCTGTTGTGAGGGTTTCCATCCCACAGGCTACAGAGGCTTTTTGTCTTCTCGGGAAGGTCTGCCTCAACTTTCCTTTATTGCTATGCTGAATGGAAAAATCATAAAGAAAATAAGTGGACATAGCTTCAGGAGCAGCAGAAGTAGGCACGAGACCCACAAAGACAAAAGAGTTGGAGCCAACCTCCTTAAAGAATACCTCAGCCCTGTAACCTTCGGCTTGGCAGAGACTAAACTTGTCTGTGTTCTCAGTAACGTTGCCTTTTATGACAATTTCTCTATGGAAACATTGCACATTTATTTTAGAATATAAAAAGCTTGTAAATAAGAAAATTAAGATGGCCCATAGGTGACTTTTATTTTTCTTTGCTGTGATCTTTGCGGTGTGGTGTGATGTACTCCATGCTGGCCTTGGACTTTGTCACAGCTGAGGCTGCCCCCACCCCTGTCAGTAGCTCTTGAGTGCTGGCGTTCCAAATGTGTACCACTGTGGCTAGCGTCCAGAGAAAACGCTTTGTATACATCTTTTCAGCCATTATTCAGAATCTATAAGTATTATTTTGTCCCCTCTCTTCCTTTTTTTGTTTGGTTTCGAGATGCAGGAGGTGGAACTCAGGGCTCTGTGCATGGTAGATATTCTCTCTGCCACGTATAAACTAAAAACAGTAAGCTCCTGTGGGCCGCACACCTGCTTTCTGTGCTGTGCAGTAGGTGCCCAGCCTTTTAACAGTAAGTGAGAACTTTATTCTAAGAGCTTTAGACGGCACTTTCCTTTTTCGTTTGGTATAAGATGAAGAGCAAATGGCTTTGCTGCTTCCTGAGAAATGGTACGAGACTAAATTTTGTTGGCTCCCCAACCCCATCTGGGAATAGTATACAGCTGTCTCCTGGTGGCCACCAGGGATTGGTTCCAGAACCCACCTGAGGATATCCGGCCCTTCTGTACAGTGTCTTAGTGCCTACAGCTGTCTCGATCCCCGTGGCTGCCATGATACCATTGCCCGGATATTTGATGGACACGCTCAATTGGTACCGTGCATGCTTGTTTCTTTGCATGCCTGCCCTCAGACCGTCCTTGCTCACATAGTCAGGTTTCCACCTCCGTGTGACGTTTCTGTGCAGAGCACTAGCGATGGCGTCTCTCCATCAAGGCTTTTTGGGTCTCCTTGGTTTAATTGCTACAGAGCCTCTGATACCACCTCTTATTTCAAGATTCTTCCGCAGCTTGTCAAGTCCTGAGGTCTCTGTTTAAGCAAACCCTCAATCCTATTCCCCGGAACCGGCACACATTTCCTCAGTTGTATTTGCCTGGGCTAGTGCAATAGCTAATTGGTCATGTGACAGCCAACCCCTTTTCTTTCTGTCTATCTTTTTGTCATCCACATCGATTTCAAGTGAGTTTCCCAAAAACATTGTTCAAATCCATCCTCAATGAAACTCTCCGTTGGCAGTATTCTGAGGATGCGCTCTGGCACACTGGTTGATGCTTTCAGTGCTTCCCAAGGCTGTCCTGTTCAGAGCTGTTTGTCCCAGCTCTAGGCATGCATGGGCAGCCATAACTGCCAGACCCAAACATCAGTCTCTTTCACACATGCTCTTTCCTGTCTATCCAGTCTTCTGTCTCCTGTTTTGAATCCATCATTACTGGCTTTATGTTGTTGCTATTTGCGTGTCTCAGGCTGTCTCCTATCCTCCCTCCCAGGAAGAGGTTACATCTGATCATCCCCACATTACTTACCACGTTGAACCTGTTTCCTTTCTTCTGCTGAGCCCCTTTGGATGCTCAGGGGTTCGTTGTCTGATAGAGCAGTGGCTGACAATGCACAGCATTAAGTACTTGAACTATATCTATCTTATCCACACACCTAAATTTTATTTAGTTAGTTATTGAGAAAAGGTCCCATTGCATAGTTGAGGCTGAGCTAAAACTTGCCATGTAGCCCACGCTGGCCTGGGACACACAGACCCTGCTGGTTCTGCCTCCTGAGTGTTGGATTGCAGCTCTGTGCCAACACTTGGCATGAGTGGCTGAATTTTAGGTCTAATCTTAATTCAGTTTTTCTAATTTTAAAAGCTACTAAGTCTATTATTGCTTGACACATCTCAGGTATAGTAATGACTACTTTTCAACTGTAGATTTTATGAAATAAAAGTATAAACCGAGTATTTCTGATTAAAATTAATATCTGAGTTGAGATTAAATGTGCAAAACATCAGCTTAAGCCTCATACCAATAAAGAAGAAGAACAAGAAGAAGAGGAGGAGGAAGGAAGGAAAGAAAGAAGGGAGGAAGGAAGCAAGAAGGAAAGCAAAGTAAAACATTTCTTTAAAAAATTCTGCCGTTTATTGAAGTGCACAGCCTCACACATACAGTTGGTGCCTGTGCCTTCAGGCTCTACACAAGGTCCGTCAGCTGCAGCACAAAGTATTTGAAGCCATCTCTGAACTGAACCCCTTCAGACCTCCTGGAACAGGAGTATGCCCTCTGCAGGTTTTGAACCACGTGGGACAGGTGGAAGGCCATGTGCCATTCCTGCACCACCTTACGTAAGGAGCTGGAGTGTCTCTGGGTTTGTGCCCACAGGAGTCACGGGCCAGTTCTTCAGATACTGTAAGATGAACTAACCTGTTAAAACTTTATCTGCTATGCCTCACTTATAAGATGTAGCAACTGCGCTGAGTGTCATGGGGGTATGCCTGTAAGAACTGTAGCCCTGAAACAAGGAAGATCATGAGTTTCAGCTGTGTGTGGACTACATGGCAAGTCTCTGATTGAAAACAATCACAAAATTACAGCTAAAAAATTAATAATTAATGTTTCTGTGTGTGGTGTGTGTATGTGTATATGCACTTGTGTGTTGGGGGCGTGCCTGTACATGCAACTACGGTGGCCAATAGTTAACACTACTCAGTATAGTCTTCTATCACTCTCTGCCTGGGTTTTTAAAGACTTTTGTTTGTGTATGTGCATATGAGTGTGTGTGTGTGTGTGCATATATGCACTGTGTCAGATCACCTAGAGCTAGAGTTACTGTCAGTATTGCATCACCAACATGGGTGCTGGGAACTGACCTTCAGCAAGAGCTCCCTGAACCTGGAGCTCATCAATCGACTGGACAAGCTGCCCGCCAGACTCCTGAGATCTACTCTTGTCTCTACCCCAGCACTGGGATAGCAGGTGGTTGCCTCCACGCCCTCCTCACTGCTGCAGCTGAGATGCTTAACTGCTGTCTGTGTTGTTAAGTAGAACTGTTCTCATGGCCTGTGTGTGTGTGTGTCCTGCTGAGCAGAGCTGTTCTGCAGCTGTTAGGTTAACATGTGAGTCATCATACCTTAAAGTCATCCACAGAGTAGACCTAAGTGAAACTATCTCAAGTTTATAAAGTCTGTGAGTCAAAGTGGAGATGAGAAATCCAGGCCTCTGTTGCTTATCCACAGATGGTTTCCACCCACAGGTAAAGAGTTGGTCTGCAAAGTTCAAGCAGGTCTCTCAAAGATAGGAACTAATTCCCACCTTGTTTCTGCTCTCAATTTCCACTACTCAGTCAGCTTGTTCCCAGAGATCTGAACAAGTCCTCACACTAATTTAAGTGAGCCTCGACTCCATCTGCACCTACACATTCTCAGAACGACGTACCCAGCAGTAGCGTCAGAACCAGCAGAAACAAGGGCAGCACAGAGAACAGTGAGGTACTGTCGGGCAAGCTGCATCATCTGTCCCGGAAAGAGGCAGAGATCCACCTCAATTCCCACACTGGCCTGAGCTCCAGAACCGAGAACAGAAGGTTATTTTGCCATCTTGGGGAAGTGCCACTTCTTTTCCAAATAAACATCTGGAAGTTGCCAAAGGTCACAGAAGCCAACAATGGAAGATAGGAGCCCTACAGGGGACATAGTCACAGGATTAAGGGAAGGTGGGTCAGGTTTACTGCAGAGGCTTTGTGTTCTCAGAGCCGGGGATGGGCTTTCTGTGTAGAGAATGCTAGCTGGCTACTCAGGAGGATGACTTGGAAGCTTTCTGTAGCATGCTCATATAATGTTTTCTGGATAATTATAGAGGCTATTAGAATACTTAATCCCAGGGCATTTATAAAAATTCTAAACTTAATGGTAAATCAAGAAAACTGAGACTATTTTGAAAACTTCATCAGATTAAATTTCTATCATATTCCCTGTGAGACTGCCCTTTCTTGTCAATAGGGAGGTGCCCATGGCGTGGTTTACTTGGGTGTCTGAATAAGTTTGCTGTCATCTTGTTTAGTAGTTCATCCCATACTTTGTGACTGAACATCTCGTCAAGGCTCCTTAAAGACTCACTGAGCGAGCTCTCTGGCTGGCTTGAGGTCGCATATGAAACAAGCCTGACTGGTGGCAGCCCCACCCCCTCCCCCCACCGTCCACCCAGGTGCCTGGTTCTTTGCACAGCTTCTTTAAATTGCTCTACTGTGCAGTGGAGTCCCCTTTTCATTCTTAGCCCAGTTTTCTTTAATTTTGCTGTTATAGTTCAGTGCTCAGATTCATTTGCGAGGCTGCTGTAACTAAGTACCACAGGCGGGGTGGCTTTAACGGCAGTTTGGTTATCTTACAGTTTTGGAAATCTAAGGTCACACAGTTGACTTCTCCTTGGCTCACGGATGCCTCCCCATGTGTGGATGCATGTGCGGATCTGTACATGCAGGCACACTCTTATTTCCTCCCCATCTCCTCTTGTAAGGACACCAGTTGCACTGGATTAGGACCTGCACAAGGGATTTCATTCTGCTGGGACAGGCCCATTTCCAGTGCAGTCACTCCCAGATCCTGGAGGTTCATGACATCACCCTGAGAAGACTCAGCCCACATCAGAGCTCACCTCACAGCACTTTGGTCCCGGGGAGGAGCGCTCTCTGAGTGTAGTTTTTGGTCTCAACTAATGCTGATTACTTAGTTCAGAAACCTTGAAAGCCATGTCTAGTGGAATAAGTGAGACATAAGCAAAGGAAGGGTTTGCTCTTCCATCGTGCAGAGATGCAGGCATTGGCGCTGTGCACTGCTCAGGAATCCACTCTGACCTTTCCTGACAGTGGAAGGGGCCTAATGGTGAGCTTCAGGCCAGTGAGGGGCCCTGGATCAAAGGAGGGGAGCGGCCTTCATGAGGATGACCTCAGGCCTCCACAGACGTGTATATGCACATACATGCACCCACCACAGACATGTATATGCACATACATGCACCCACACCTGCATGTATACATGCATATGCACTAAGAGTGAATAAGTATGTAGCCTTGTAGAGCAAGCCAACTGATTAAATGCCCATTTTATAGTGCCCAAATCCTGGCAAGGATAGGAGAGGGCCCCAGAGAATCTGATAGTGGAATAAGACCAAAGGTCTGTGTCTTTTAGGATTGCAGATTGAGCTCTGTGCCATCTGTGTTGGTGGACATGTGCTGGTCATGCGCCTCACTCTTGAGCTGCCTTTTTAAGCAACTGAGCATGTATTTTTAAAGTGAGCTAATAGAATGTATGTATGATTCATGTTAGAACGGCTTTTTTGGTTAAAGAACACTAGAGAACTTTTTCCTTGAAGAAAAAAAAAGTGAAAATTCTAAACTAGGCCAAATCAATGCAGATACATTCAGACATGTGGCACTAGTGGTAAGAAATCTAGAATTTGTTTAGTAAACTAAAATAAATCTGTTGTGCCTTTTGAGGCAGAAGAAAAAGGAAGGCAGGGTAATAGGCTTTGGAAAGGTGGAGAACTAGGCATTATAACACCTTCCTGTGATCCCAACAGGGGGCAGAGGCAGACTAGGGCCAGAACTAGATCCTACCTCAAACAAGAAGAGAGAGATGGAGTTGGTGGTGAGTGGTTCAAGTGATTTATTAGAGAGGCTGAGCCCCTGCTAGAAGAATAGCCCTGATGGCTTGGGTCAGAGACCACTGGTCATCAGGACCACTCAGGAGCCAAGTTAAAGCTCTCAGGCTGAGCCCATTCCTACTCATTCACAAGCCAGCAAGCTTGTTGTGTAAGCTGCCATGTGATTGCACTCACGTGATGCCCTTCAGAGTCTAACATGCTACTCACAACAAGCAAGACAACCCTGTAGGATTTCTCTGTGACGAGGCTTCATTGAGAGAGCTCTTTAGAGAGGAGCATGTAAACTCAGATAACTGGCAGGGAGAGTAAGTCTGTCACGGGAGCCACCCAGTGCTTTGTGAAAGCTGCCCCAGCCCCTCTAGTTAGCCTGTCCTCTTCATCACTATCCCTCAGAAGCACGACGTCCTTCCCGAGTTTGAGGAGCAGGCCAGTGAGCCCATGCCTTGGTGCTGCCTGATGTCACTTAGCATCATTACATGTCTTGATGGTAAAATCAGCATCTGGGTTTTTGAGGCAGTGGCTCCCAGTGGGGCCTTCCTCAATGTCCAGGGCATCTTGTTCCAGCTCCCGCCACCAGAGGGTCCTGCTTCTAGAGAACAGGACCCTTCTTCCTTCTCCATCGTGAAGAACTATTATATGGTACCAGATAGGTTTGATGTTTGCGCCGTGTGTTTGTTGAGCACACCTCTGTCTTTTCTAGTTGGCACAATTTTCTGTCCACCCTAGAATTGCCAGCTAGGGACCTATCCTGGAGAACCATGCCTACTTTCCTCGCCGTGGTAAGATGAGCCCATGAGAAGTACTACCATCTGCCAGCCTTTGCAGGTCTAGTTAATGGCACAGACAAGGCACAGACTATGGTCTTTTTTAATTTCTAGCGGTGTTTTTAACCTAACAACTCAGCATGGCTCCATCTTTGCTTTTGGTGGACATAGGCACACGGCAGAGGGCCCTGAGTCGTGGCGTTTGCTTTTTCTCCTTGAACCTGTCTTCTCCTTCTCTCACCCTGCCTGCAGGCTTCTCGGATGGCATGACGGACGTGTCTGCAGCGGCCAGCCCTGTGTGTGGACTTTAGTGTATCCAGGAGCCCATTGTTTGTGGTGCGAGCAGCTGCAGAGTAGCTCGCTTTGGCCTTTGGTGAATGCAGCCCATCTTCCCTTGAAGCAGAAACCAGATTAGATGGCAAATATCAGACCATCAAAATGAACAAATGAGAAGAGGCAAATGGTCATAAAACCGTCTTTCCATATCAGCTGCAGCACTGAAGGGATGTTATCCGCATCTCTTGACTTTCAGTGCTGAGTTCTCAGCTCAAGTCCTCGGTTTCTGTCCTCTGTGCTGAGAGCAGGCAATACAGGTGGCAGCCAGCCAACCAGTGTGCCACAGTCAGGGTAGGTCAGAGGTTGTCAGACCCCTGAAGTCCACACGGGTTTACAAAAGGGCAGTGTTCTTGTCACATACCTCTGTGTGGAAATTAATGCTCCCTAATGAGAGTTTCGGTCATTGCAACAGAGACCCTGTCCTTCTAAGTGTGATCTTGTGTCCTTTGCCCACGTCCTACCTCGGGTCCATTATCACAGCGTAAGGTCCAAGTGGTTTGACACATAAAATGCAAGACGACGTCACTGTGTAGTGAATGAGCAAGAATGCAGGCTGGGTGAAAGGTCAGCAGTATCTCCTTCAAGGTGATGGTTTCACAAGCCACTTTACTGTGATATTCTGATAAATAGTGTTGCTACTGTGTTGGTAGTTCAGATGTTGGATGTAGCTTGGAGCCAGCTTTGTTGCCACTGAGCTGTGTGACACTGAGCAGGCCCCATGGTTGATACCTCACTGCTTCTGGACCCATGCACCACACTGGCTCTTAAGTCGTAGGTGTGCCTGGTCACCTCTAAGGGGAGTGCCTTTCTCTCCTTGGAATCCGAGTTATGCTGGGTTTGAGACCCAGTGTGGCAGTTGGGAGGAATTTCACCTCCCTTCCTGCGTGGTTTTCTATAAACTTTATCAAGAAACATTGTTTCTACTTGCTTTATAGCCTTTCAAGAGATGAATGAGAAGAAGCCCAAGTAACAATCAGATTACAGGGCCTGTGTGCCTATGTCTAAGGAAGGTGCTGGTCTCAGATACAAGTCAGTTACCCACAGATGTTATTCTGTCTGACCAGCAATAGATGAGAAAACTGCTGGGCTTCTTAGCCTCAAAATTCCTACAGATGGGTAAACACCATAGGCCACCCTTCATGAGAGGGAGAAGAGCAAACAGCTCCTTCATGGCTTTTGTGTACACGTGCCTGGAGATAATGTTGCTGAAGGACAGGTTGAATCCAGAAGAAGCCTCCCATAATCTGGCTTTCTGTTTAAATCATTAGACTATTTACTGCTTACAAAGCAAAACACGCTGAACCGGCACAATGCTGCCCACGTTTACGAGAAACTGCCATACTCAGAGCAGAGCGCCGCAGCGGTCCAGAGCCTGTTTGGGGTTGGGATGATCAAACCCAGATGCTTTTCTAAAATTATATTTTCAGTGCATTTATATGTCTGTTACAAAGTGTGCTACATGCTAAAAATATTTTCCTTTGTAGGCCAAGGGAAATTGCAAACCGCACGGAGAGAACACACATAAGATGGTTGTAAGTGTGCTAAGGGCACCCTGGTTGTTACCGGCCTCAGCTTTACAACCCGCCACCATTTGGGCCCCAAAGCTTCACAGTTCAATTCCTCTTTAATTTTAGCAACTTTATTGCCATAAAAACATACGGGCAGGCAGCCAAAGTCAGTAGGTAGAACTGAGGACCGGGGTTCCGTGGCAGTAAGAGATTAGAGCTCACTAGAGACGACTCCTTCAGGGGTGCTGTATGTGTCCTGGGATGGGGAGTCCCCCTTGCCAAGCAAAGGTTTAATCTGCTTTTCTCTCCTATGCCCTTTTCCCCCAGTGGTGCTGTCGCTTCTGCTCTGAGCCACCAAGCCAACATGTGCTTCTCTTCAAGACCCTTTGTGTTTGCATGCGTCATGAAGTCCATTGCTCCAGAATTCTCACTAGCCTCCCCTCCTTGAAGTGTGTTTATTTGGTCACTGGTTTTGTAGTTAGGAACATCTGCCTGAGTCTCAACAAATCTGCTAAGAAACAATGTATAAAACCCAAGAATATATAGTTCTCTACTATCCGAACGTAGTTTTTTAAATCTCCAGTGTGTGAGTCTTCCTCTGTCACTTTCCAACTTAGTCTTAATACTTTTTAAATCATATGTCTGTGTGTGTGACTATCATGTGAGCACAGAGGCTGGAAGAGCACATCTGACCCCCGGAGCTGGAGTTGCAGGAGGTTGTGGGCCGCTGGATGTGGGTGCTGGGGACTGAACTTGGATCTGGAGTAACAGGAAGAATCTAACTACTGAGCCTTCTCTCTAGCCCCTCCAATTTTTGGGATTTTTGTTTGTCTGTTTTTTGAGTCAGAGTCTCTCACTAAACCTGGGGCTCGCCGGTTACTAGACTGGGGCTGGCTGGCTGTCAAGCCTGTGGTACTTCCCTTATCTCTGCTGTCCACTTCTGTGACCATAGCTCTGTTTTCATGAGTTCATGGGATCCAAATCCACGTCCTCATGCTTTCAAAGCATGGGGTTTTAACCATGGAGCCATCTCCCCCAGCCCTAAGAACTCTATTTTTAAATATAACAGAATTCTTTCCTCTTTTCCCATCTTGCTTATCAGCACACCCAGGGAAAAAGCGAGGCTTCGCTGAAGAGGCTTTGCTCAGTACATGATGCATGATACTGATGTACTTCTACCCAGAAGTTTGCAGGATAAACATTGTTGTGCCCTTTCTATAGATGAAGAAGCTGACTCTGTCTGACCCGGACGCTGTGCTGACTAGCTCATTGTGTTTCTGACGTTTGCACAGCTGGGACTTTGTCACACTGATAGATTCAGAGAGCAGCATCGTAGGAATGTACATCTCACTATATGGTCTTTGTTCCTGTGTTTTGGCACCGCGTATTTCTATATATCCCAGGCTGGCCTTGAACTCTTAATTCTCCTGACGCGATGTTACAAATGCTGAGATTACAGAAGTGACCACCACCTCTGGCTTTGTTTCCCCATATGCGTGTACCAAAATATAGCTTACTGTTTCATATGAGAAGGCTCTAGTAGTGGGATTATTGATACTCCTTTGTAATAAGGGATGTGAGAAAGAGAACCTGCTTCTTCTATCTGCCACTCACCACAGGTGATCGTTTGCAGTGGCTCAGATGGGCCTCACCTCTACAGGCTCCACCCAAGGGTACTACATTCCTGTGGTTGCCAGGTCAGGCTTTTTTGTTACAATGTCACAACCCAGTTATTTTCGAGACCTTTGGAAGTTTACTTTGGTTCAAAATACCAGACAGGCTGTTGTCTCCAGGAAAAAGGTGGGAGTGGAGGGGGTACAGGAATTAAAGATTACTGTTCTGTCTGCTTTGGCACCATCTCATTTCACCCTCAGGAAAGTGTGTGTTTCTCACGGGCTCAGAGAGGTTCTGTGATGCGAATGTTCAAGAAGCAGAGATAGAGTGCCCTGGTCTCTGTCCTCAGCAGTTCCTCCCCCATTGCACCTGGGCTTCATCCCAGGACAGTGAGGCCAGATTCACAGGATAGCTTCAAAAGCAGCAACAGCCTAGTTGGTTGTGCTAGCCTGTTTTCTGGTGACCTTAAAACCTCAAATAGCAAGGAAGACAAGAAGCAAAGCTAAAAGAGACCACAGTATTTGTATAATAGGTTAAAACCCACAGCAGGAAAGCAGTCAGGACAAGGCGAAACTTGGTGGCAGGGCTTTCACCCAGCACACATAAAGCCTAGGGTTCCATGGGCAACTCAGAGAAGGGGAGGGCCCTTTGATCCAGTCTGAGGTGCCCAATAGAAACGTGAATTGTCTGGTGGGCTTTTGCACTGTGGCTCTAAGGGGTGCAACTTTTTCCTGATGGCCGACTGCTGGGGCACAGAAGTGCTGTGTGTGGAGTGGCTGGATTGGTCCCCTCTAGAGAGCAGCTATGTTTGGTATCTAGAGAAAAATGAAGACTTGCTGCTTGGCTGATCAATGTGGGATCAAGTTCACATTCCCCAGGACCCATTCTCCCACCTCCAAACACAGTGGATGGAGACAGAGGGAGGGAGGACAGGTCCTTTTTCACCCAGGGAGATGCGAGCTCTGGCTGCCCTAATATGGACACAGCTGGTCCTGGGGAGCAGTAAACATTGACTTAATCCACTCCTGGAGGACCATCTCAGGAAGAAGAAAGGGACTAGTAAGCAACCGGCACAGGTCCTTGAATTGTTTTTCCGGAGCGCCCCCTTCTATGGAGCTAAGTGTTTGGTGAACAAACACCCTGGAAACTGACTTTCCATCATAATTATTCATATTACAGTCAGCAACCATAGTCTCCAAAGGTGGCAGATTTTACATTCCTCTGTGTGTGAGAGATTTTTATAATACTTGTTAATAGAGATGATTCAGGCCCAGTATTCTGTTTGCAAATTGTGACTCGTTTAGGTTCCTTTTGGAGGTCTGACGGCAGGCCATCTAGTCCGAGTGGGCAAGTTTTATTAAAGAATAGGTTTTTCTGGAGCCCCTCCTTAAGGGGTGCATGAAGCAGTGACATGCCCTTACACACACGCTTCTGTATACTGTACAGGACCGTACCATATCAACCCCAGGAAGTGATGGGAAGATACCTACGTGTGCTGTCGGCTTTCCACCTAGTAAAATACAAACGCGCCATATGTATGTGTGTGTGCCTGTGGGGAGGTGTTTGTCCTTATTTCTCCCAGAGTACATGCATGCATGTGTGTGTGCGCATGTGTGTGCATGTGTGTGTGTTTTCTAAGCAAGGGAACCCATTTCGTCAGAGCAGGCTGCCCACACCTCAAGGAAGTCAGCTAGCATGGGCTCTTCTTTAATGGAGCAATCCCTTTGAACACAGTGAAGGATCTTTTCCATTGGATAGATTCCCCCGGATCCTAAAGTAGCTCTGTAATCAGACCATGGAAAGTGTGGGCAGTGCTACAGGTCAGCATTAGACCAGGCCACCTGAAGACAAATGCTAAAATCTCTGTGCAGGATCCAGAAGCGTATTAACCCATAGTCTCACAGGGCGAGGAAGGACCATGGGAATCTTGTACTTGTTTTAAGTCTTTTCGTGTGCAAGGCTAATGCATGGCTGAGTTTATTCCTAACTACACGCTATAGAAAATGCTCCCCGTGTCAGCCCATCGGCCCATCCTCTTCATCACCATGTCCCCTTCTGCCCATGGTCACCCTCTGTTTTATTGGCTTTCAGAGTTGGATTCCCTCCAACCATCTGTACTTTGGGAAGCCATTAGATATGGGGCATCATTAAAACCACCCAATTTAGTGGGCAGAAACATGGATGCTGTTACAAACACCTGGACAGTCTGCCGTGTCTCACGGAGTATCCTGAAGTCAGGGTGGTGTCCTGCTCCTCTTTTGCAGTAGGGTCTATCATGCTTGTGTGTCCAGTGTGCATCCTCCCTGCTAGCTTTGGTGCCATTCAGATAAGACATTGGGTCCGTCAGCATTTTCGTGACACCTGGGTGTTACATTCTGGTGGTGTTTCCTAATATTTTCTTAGACCTTTGTAGAGAATATAATCACCATCATATGGCCTTAGCTTTACACATAGCGTCCAAGTGCTGTACTAATGGCGGGAAATGATGGAAACATGGCATTTTTCCAGCCCATAAAGGAGAAATGAAGATTAAAGGGTAAAAATAAAATCCCAATACTTTATTTATCAATGTCTCTCCTGCCCAAAATGGAGCTAAGGCTGCTTCCAAAGCAGACAGATACTGCAGGATTTGGCAGGAAGATGGGCAAGGAGCATAGTTAATATTCCGCAAACTGTCCCTGAGATTCCTATCCTGGCTAAGGAGGGTCCCCAAAGCTCCAAGGTTTTGGGAAGACTGATAAACTACAGTTTTGAGAAGGTGAAAAGCAGGAGCCTGGTCTGGCCATTCCTGACACTGATACCAGAGAGAAGTAAAAATGACAAATGCAACAGCCCTTTTCCTGGTAAACACAGCAATGAGTTTATGGGGTCTTTTCTCGCTGTCTCTCCGTAAGGGACGATGGCATCTCACCAGACCTGCATGGTAAGAGGCCATTCCTAGAGCACAGGAAGATGAAGGCCAAGGCCAGATTTATGGAGGTCTGACTGAACTTAAGAATGAACTCTTATTATGTCCCTTGTGGAAGTTTAAGCAGCAGTAGTGCAGGAATATATGGTGTGGGTGTGTGTGTGTGTGTGTGTGCGCGCGCGCGCGCGCACGTGCTGTAGGTGTGATTTATTTATTGATTTATATTATTGGTTTTTTTTTTTTTTTTTAGTAGCAGCCCTATTAGTTACCATATCAGAGAAGATCATGGGGTGGTTGTCTTGGGGCAGAGAGTACAGCTCAGTAGTGGAGTCCTTGCTTAGGGTACATAATGCAAAGGCTCCATCCTCAGTACTAAAAGTATAAGGGGAAAAGCATCTTACACATTGTCCAATTGGTTGTGCTCTGCAGAGGGTTCTGGGTAACACCGATGAGTTCAGGGCTGCACCTACAGGCAGGAAAATATAAGTCTGGGCAGGGACCAGAGCCCACAGTGGACTGTCTGGTATGAGCCACACGTCTCTTCTGAAAATAATGCTGTGAAATTACACTCACCTTGCAGGGCTAAAATCCCCCTTAGAAAGAAACTAGGGCCTTCATCATAACACTGATGAAGCAGACAGTACCATGCAAGCTATATGCAATTCTTCTAAACCCAGGAAAGCGGCATGAGGCATGTTACATTCTTGCACATTTAAAGCTGTAACACTTTGTCAGTCTGCTCTTGCTCCTGATTTGTTCCTGCTGCTCTCAGTAAAGGTCACTCTAGTTCCAGGCCCTGGGTCCTGCTGTTTGTTTGTTGCTCAGACTGGTCCAGAGCTCACGGTCCTGCTACAGCCCCTGCAGTGATGACATCACGAATGTGGGCCACCAGGCCTGCTGTGTGTTAGTAACAGAGTGCTTAGCTTGTTTGGGAGCCAAAGTCCTTGGCTTCCCTCTGCAGATGGTTCTCCCCGGCTTTGCCTAGGGAAGCATAATTTTCTGTCTGTTGGAATAATTAAAGGGCTCCCCATGTTTACCCTACAGGGTTTCCTGTGGGCTCTACTTACTCTTCTGTGCTGTGCTTCATTCACCAAATAGAAGCAGGAAGAGAACACACACCCCCCCCACCATCAATACGAGATTGGCATCACCGCCTTTTCCTGTGAGAGGAATAACTTCCTCTTCCACAAAAAAAAAAAAATTGAAAAAGAAAACCAAAAAAGACATTCTCTGAAAATAATCTCCAGTTTCTGCATAGAGCACGGGTTTGTTTGAAAGCAAAGGCATTTTCCTCGGGCTCTGAAGTTGCCTTTGACTGTTATGAACTGCTTTGACAAAAAGTTTTTTAGAAAAACTTCCTTTCTAAATATGGCTGTCAACTAGCTGAGGCATTTAAAAAGATAGAATTTAAACATAAAGTGGTCCATTTTTAAAAGATAGCTTGGAAGAGCTTTTGCCACTCTGGAAGATGCTAGACTATTCATCCCCGACTGCGGAATTCAGTGTTTTTAAAGGCTTCTCCACAGCCTGCTGACATTTATATTAACTCATAAGCAAGGAGGGATTTAGGTAAACAACAGAGAAACGTGCTCAGGTTGTGTTAAACAATAAAAGCACTAATTTTTCTAGTGTTACATTTCATTCTGACCTTAACCCCCCCCAACACCATTATGAGCTGTAATTTGAATTACTGATTACAGGGACCTTTCATTTTCTGTTTTTGTTTTTCAAGTCATTTTAGAACTGTGTTCCTTTAAAAAAAAATTCAAGTGCACAATTTTGTGCTTCTTACAAACGGGTGATATTCTAGCAGTTAAAGAAATTGGAGTTAGAGAAATAATCATCATAAGATCCCCCCCCCACACACACACTTGAACTTGTGCCGTGTGTTCCTCTATGCACTTCTATTCACTTTAAATAAAATTTTATTGCATTTATTTATTTAGCATGTGAATGTGTGTTGGCACAGGTACCGTGGTGTGTGTGAAGGTCAGAGGAAAACCTGTGGGAGGCAGCTCTCTCCTTCCACCAAATGCATCCTGGGGATTGAACTAAAGTTGTCAGGCTTGGTAGGGAGTGGCTTTATCCACTGAGCTATCCAGTTCCATTCACTTTTAAAACATTGACTGTTTGTTGAGTGATGGGGCAGTACTTTTAGACAGAAATCAAGAACAAAACAACAGGATATCACCCTTCCACGTGTGCTTAGGAGGTAGGCATTTGATTGGTTAATAATAAGAATAAGTAATAGGGTGGCAAGGTGGCTTAGTGGGTGACAGTGGGTGCCGCCAAGGCTGACAACCTGAGCTTTGTCCCCGTATCCCACAAAGTAGGGGAGACCTGACTTGCACAAATTGTCCTCTGACCTGCACATACATGGCATAGTGTATGCACACCCATGCTCCCACACACAGATACCCACAGGGTAAATTAATAAATAGCCATAAAAATTGTACCAAACTAAGTGAGCCTAATGTAGAATGTGGGCTTTAATTGTAGCATCTTAACACTGGCTCTTCAGACATCAGAAAGGTAGAATGTAATCGCATTTTATAGATTACACAGTAGCGATGGTAGATAATATGCTTTCTGGAGATCGGAAATTTTAACTGCTGTAAAAATGGGGTCTCAGTGACAAAGAGGGAAGGAAGCCAATACAGGCAGGGTGAATACTGGGGAATACTAGAATCTTAACTGGATAGTGAGGAGGGATCTTTCAGACGTGATACTTGAGGTAAGAGCCAGAGAGGCAGGCAGTGTGTTTTCCATAAAGCAAAGCGATGGAATTGTAATTTCCTTTGGACAGACACTCGTGGCTTCCTATGGAAGGGGTTTGTGGACAAGGGAACACGGCGGGAGGCAAGCAGAGTGGATCTCAGCTTTGGAAGTTCAGCTGAGTCAGAGCCCTTGTGCCTCCTGTACTGGGCCAGGATGACCAGAGTTCCAGATCTGTGCTCTCATTACCAGTGGTTCTGTGGGGTTATGGATTTGAGAGCAAGCTCACATGTGTGTTTGAGATTACAATCAAATGAAAATTATAAGGCAGGAAATAAAAGCCTTTAAATACTATCCAGCCATAACAGGTTCTCATAGATGTCTGTGTAAACTTAGTTTATAATAGTTGCCTTTCTTCCTTTTAATAAACTCTTTGCATTGAGCCCTTTATGTTAGTCTTCCTAAAGGTGGTAAACACCCACGGGGAATAACTGAATAAAACAGTGTCTGCCAGGGTGAATATATATTGATTCTTGAATTGTGAGCAGCATGGAGCTTGGATAGTTTAAAGTTCTCTTTCTGTTTAAAATTAAGCAGATCTGCATAATGCATGTTGATAATTTATATGTTTATGTGTATGTGCGCTTCCAGGCTTTCCAAAGCGTAAACTATTTCTATGCTTTCCTCTTAAATGAGGATAAACTTGGATGTGACGATGAACATTTAGGTAAAGTCACTGAGACCTTAGCAAATGAATACGCATTTTAGTACCTGGATAATGAGGTGCAAAACTGACTTCATCTACTTACGTTCTAGAGTTAGTTTTTGGTTTGGTTTGCATTTCTAGAAATAAAAACACTGCTAAGAATCCACCACTCGAGCAGGCCTGTTGTTTATTTTAGGACATAGGCATCTTTAGTGGCCACATGAGGGTCCGGCTGTGCTTGGGAATGGAGGGTACAATAAAGTTTTCCACTCTGATGTCTCATTAAGCAGCTCCTCTTTGTGTAAAGTACTCCGTGGCAAAGTTGCTTCTATTTAAAGTCCCGAGTTTGATCTTGGCTTTGATCTAAACCTTTTGATCTTGAAAGAAGGATGGAGTAGCAATAAAGAGGGCCCGACAGACTTTCTTTAAAGAAATGCGATAAAGTTAAAGGGCAGTCAGAGTCAGCCAGTACCGGCGGCACCGCAGCAGCCTTTCCTCAGGCCTGGTTGGCACGGAGAACGGAGGAAAATGGGGCGAGTCCATCCTTGACTGTGGAACAGGACCGCCCCCCTTCCACCCTCGTGCTATGCAGGTCCACGGGGAGACACGCACAGGGGACTCCCCAGGTCACCTGCCACTTTGGAGGTGCTGGCAGGAAGCTTCCTTCGGAACCCTGGCTCAGGATGGGATGGAGGGTTCTCCCATCCCTCAGCCACAGTCTCAGACTGGACCGGGAGGTGTGTGGCGGGGGAAGGAGGGGGGTGGATGGATGGGTGGGGAGAGGCGTATGGGGGCGCAGGCCCGGGCAGAGGGTGCTTTCCGAGAACAATAACAGCGGGGACCTGGGAGCCTACACCTTTAAGGCAGGCCCCGCCCCGCCCCGCGCCGCCCGTCCATCCGTCCATCCGCCGAGGTGTCGCTGGGCTCCCTGAACTTGACTCGCTCTCCCCGCAGGCGCTGCGGGAGGACCAGGAGGCCGAGGACTGCGAGCGGAATGGGCTGGCACGACGAGTGGGCTCAGAGGTGAGTGCGGCGGGCAGAGGTGGCAGCAGCGCAGGGCGCTCCAGGTGAGACGGATGCCCGCACCTCTCGGCCTTCTTGAAATGCTGTTGGGTTTTGACTTCAGGTGGCGAAATGGATCCGACTGAACCACAGACCCCAAAAACGCAAACGAGGGAAGCAAGAAGCCGCCTTTGAAAAGGTAGGGGCCCTGGAGGGCGCTGCCGGGAGGGGTTCCTGTGTGCTGCCTTGCGCCCGGTATTCAGTCTCTGCTACTAGAATAGCGTTTGGGGGAGTTTGTGTTAAATTTACACCAAGAAAGCTTTACCCGTGTAGGCTGTTGATAAACAGTGGTGTCTGTCGTGACCGGGATGGGGGCCTGTCTGGTGCTCCTTACACTGCAGCGGTGCCTCCCGAGAAAGGAAAGCTTCTTCCCGGCGGAACCCCACAGAGGGGTATGTGGGCCCACACAGCCAAACCCCTACCCGGAATCCTGTGGGAAATGGGCAACTTCAGAGATGCCGGGACCGATTTTCTTTTCTGCCCATCAAGTGAATTTATCCCCCTGAATTTAGAATTTTAATAGTTAGTTTATAGACCTTGCTCCCTGCTCTTCCTTGTGAATGAATACTTGAGGTTGAAACTTGAAGTAAATATTTCAAAATCAGGTGAGTAACCTATTAGCCCCCCTTTCTTATTGAAAAGGGGCTATTGTTAATGGCATGTTTTGGTTTTGTCAGTTTTGCTTAAATATACTTCTGCAGTTGGGGGTTGGTGGTGGTAATAGCACCAAGGGACTAAAATAGCGGTGTGTTGTTGTTCTGCCGGGATGGATGACGAATCACTGGGTTCTGAAGCCAAATTCTTGCTGATAGCGATGCTGCCAGCTCTGTGATGTGCTGCCTTAGTATGGGCATCGTGGCGTCTGAGAACGTGCATGGAGCTCCCGAGTGCACTTAAGGCCACTCAGGGCCACTTGGAGGAGACCAGGGTTAACTGGGCATATTGTTGCTGGCACACAAGGGGCCCTGAGTGTCTGAGAAGTGCCCCCACCCCGCCTTGTTAGAGAGAAGCCATTTATGTCAACTCAGTTCAGCAGTGGTAAGAAAATACTCTTTTTAAACAGAAGGATTTGGGACTGTACTTTAGCATGCTGTAGCAGGATATGGTTGTTGAACTCTCAAAATTTAAGTAGCTTTAAAAGGTTTGTGACTGATGAATGAGATCATAAAATGTCTAAAGAATGAAAAGCATTATTTGTGCCTAGCACTTAACAGATGTTTGCAGGTATAATTATTAGGCAAAAAATAAGATCAACCACACATGGAAAAAGGAGAAGCCATTATCTAATACTTGGTATTGCCTCTACCAAAATCTGAAGCAGTAACTGCCCCTCAGAACTGGGGGAGACAGCTGAGGCCTCCACCTTGGAACACAGTAGTAGCGCTGCCCCCTCAGCCAGCCTGCCCACCACTGTGTCCTGTTAGACCTGCTGGAGGCTGCACCTCTGACTTTCCTCTGAGACCATGTGGGTAGCGGTTTGGGGCACTGAATGTGCACAGTGGCCATGTGTTTTGTCCCTGTCCTCACTTCTCCCAGATTCTGCCAGCACTGTGGAGGGCTTGTCTTCTGTTAACACTAGGGAGAAGTTCCGTGCTTGAAGAGACAAGGCAGGCACTCTGAAGGGCCATGTGAGCCGTGAGATCTATGTCCCAATGGGGTCTGAATGGCACAGGATCTAGGGGATGTGTGTCCCCCAATTATAAAATGAGGACGACACTGGCTGGGTATTCAGCCAAGTCCAAGGCTAGGACGTGAGCCTGTTGCTGCTGGGAACCTCAGCGCACACTCACTGTTGATTCTGAGAAGTTACTTTAAAAAGAAAAGGGTCTGCTGAGCCTGGCTTGGTGACTCATGCTTTAAATCCAAGCACTCAAGAGGCAAAGGTGTGCACATCTCTGTGAGTTCAAGGCTGGTCTGGTCTACATAGTTCCAGGACAGCCAGGACCCTGTAAAGAGACCTTGTCTTAAAATGAAAATGAAAATGAAAACGAAATTGAAAATGTCTGTTGGGTAAGTTAGCTCCTGTGCCCTTTCTGTGTCTCCACTGTGCGTGCTTCTGCTTTCGCCGGTTTGGCAAGACTGAAATGAGAGTGTGCTTGTCAGGCCATTCGCTCTGGACCTCGCCGCTGTCTGCCCTTTGTCTTCTTTGTCCTTGCCTCTCTCGGGCTGGCCAGGTGTCCTCCTTCCTGTCTTCCACTCCTCAAGTGTCTTCCACATCCAGGCCTCTCTCAGGAGTTGGACTGGATTAGACTGGACTGGACTGGACTAGGTAGGTTTGGCTAAATGGTCTATGGAATAGATCTGAGTGGCTTTGACTGAGCGGCCTGTACTAACTATCTGCACTAGAACTGGAATGTTTTCCGTCCATGGGCGGATGCGGCTTTTACTGCCCAGTGAAAAGCAGAACCTCCTGGCTGTCTTGAGAAAGGAAAACAGCCATGGCAGCAGGCCAGGCTCGGAGCGTCATCTTACAGGACACATATGCTTTCCCCTTAAAGAAATTGTCCCAGCCAGAGAAGCAGGACAGTCTGCTGCCTGTACTCAGCTGTGAACCAGCAAATAGTAAGTTAAGTGACCGTGCCACCAGATAAGCGGTTAGAGCGCTCCCTTGGACTCTCCTGGCCGCTGTGAGCTTCCCTTTCTGGCCATTTCTGCTCGCCAGAGAACCGTCTTTAAGGATTTTGCCCACCTTTCTGCCTATTTTTCTCTCCTGTGCTTCTTCTTGGGATGTTCCTTGACGTTCATTTCTATGTTGCTCTAGCTCCTGTCTCTCTCTGCCACGGCTGTAACTGAATTCTCTCATGGCTGTTTCCTCTCTCCGCTTCCTGGAATCTTTCTCTATTTGCTTATTCGCTCTGATTTTCTCCCCTTTTCTGTTGTTTCAAATGCCCATTATTTAGTTTGAATAAAATTTGCAACCAGAAGGCAAGAACATGAGTGGCCTACCAAGGACGGCCCAAGGCCAGCTCAGTGGGGTCAGTTCCAGTTGTGACTTCAATAGTGAAAAGTGTGTGTGTTAAAAATAGTACATTTTGCTACATGATCTGCTGGATTTAGAAGATCACTTTAACTTTTAACTTGAAGATTAAACACAAATTATGTATCACCATTAGAGAGTAAGGGCTGATATTTTAAGACATACAGGTGAACAAAATTTAGATAACTTCTAATCTAAGAATTAAAATATGTATCACAGCAGCACCTTATGAAATAGTATGTTTTAAAGAAAATGCACTTGCAGCGAGATTGCACTCCTTAAAGAAAGAAAATTTCTGTTGTTAGAGTCTAGAGAATCCGCCTTCTTGGTTTTCCGCACATCTGATGATAACGTAGAGAAAACGTCTCTGTGTGTATGCTAAGATCAGAAGCTTTCTGGCCACTGGAATGACTCAGGAAGCCATCTTCCATGTCTGGTGTGTGTGAAGCAGACATCGGGGTGCGATGGGCTGGCCTTTGTGAGTTGTAGCTATCACTGGGGGCTGGCGTTCACTCCTGCCAGAACCTGGGAAACAGAACCCTGGAACCTGCGGTTTTCTGAAACGTAGATTGAAATGTGCAGAGTCACTGCTAAACCAGAGAGCGCGCGTGAGACCCGTGGGTGTTGAGGTGCTCGTGGCATCAGGCCGTCGGCTGTGTGTTCTCTAATGAAATCCTACAGTTTGGAGAATTTTCACTCTGCTTTTCTGTCGTTTATCTAGTTACACACTCGAGCCATACAAGCCATGGTCATCTCTGTTGGGATAATTCACCATGATTTTTAAATCTGTGTCTACCCAGTGAGGTTCGCATGTTCAGCACATTTACTCCTTTGAAGTGCATTGCGCACTTTTGCGGCAGTTCTGCCGTGAGAACACTCAGACTGTTTTAAAGGTAGGTAGTTCAGGCTTTAAATGTTTTTTTTGTGACAAAGGTCTTTTATATTCAGTTGTAATTCTGGAAACCAGTATTTAAGTTGTTACAAATAAAGTTACTTTTGTCTGTGCACATAGAGGCAGTGGTGAATGTTAGGCTTCACTTGAAGCCCTCAGAGCGCAGACCAGTAAACCAGCCCGTACAAACTTGGAGCACATGACCAAGTACCCCCCCCCCAAACTGGTAGCCACTCCCTGCACCCAGAAACCTGGTGGGTTTGGGCAGCTACCCTTACACCTGGGGCAAGGGTCCCCTGGAATTCCCTGGCTTGGTGCCTGTGCCTCTTTTTGAGAGTGCTGTTGCTCTGAGAGAATCTATAACTAGTCCACACTTGCAGAGCCGTGGCCTCATACAATAGCTTCATTGATTCTTGATTTCCATAGAAAAGCTTTATGGGTTCTAATGAATCACTAGCCTGCCCTTCTTCACCTCCTCAGTGAGTGGCTTTGTGTCCTGTGTGCCCACTGTGCCTTTGGATAAGGACATGCATGAGTGATGGGAGACAGAATAATTTATGAGAAGTTGTAAAGAAATCAAGCAGAGAGGTGTGTTTGTGTGCAATGAATTGTGTTGCAGGGATGCTGAGGGACCCCCAGGTACCTGCATCTTGTTTCTGGACCTCCTCCTGTCCTTTTATTTCTTATAAATCCTTAACAAACGTATTATTCTATATGCAGGTCTCAAGTCAGATCAGATTATGCAAGTTTCTTGACATTTTTTGCTTACTTTAAGCTAAACCAAGTAAAAATTGCTGATAAAATATATTTTTGTAACCTAAGAAAGACAGCTTAATTTGTATAATTTTATGTTATTAAATTCTCATCTGTTCCATAGATTGAGATTGATTCTTTTTAAGAATCTGCAATTTAAAACCAGAAAAAGATTCTGACAATTCTGTGTATGGTAAAATCCCCACCAGCTTTAAGCCGACATAGCAGGAAAATTAAAACAATGACCAGCCTGCCCTAAACGGTCCTTGTAACCCACAGTCACCCACTCATCCTCACACGCTTACTCAGAGACTCCGAGTGGAACCGTTAACGCATCAATAGCCAGCACTTGCCACGTGTCAGCGCAGTTCTGAGTGCCTCACACGCAGTAGTTGATGTAAGTGTCCCGCTAAAGCCTGTCACAACCAGCAGCGTGGCACCAGGACGGCACACACGGTGTTGGCTACTCTGCGTAGGGAGGAGCGGTGTGAGCGAGTTAAGTGACTGCTACAGAAAATAATGTCGGGGCTGCATCTGAAATTCCTCTTAGGCCTCGACCACCACCGGCACAAAGCACGCATTTCTAAATTAAGAACATCTCAACCAGCATGTATTTTGAAAACACTTAAAAGAGTGCAGATAATTACACTTGTGTTGATTTTAGTGTGTTTGATGCCAGCCACCACCAATTCTTCCATGCCGAGAAAGATGAAAGCTATTTTCATATAAAACATAAGACTTGGGTTGGAAAAGGGAGGTGGGAGAGGAACATTTTTTGTGGCTTTTTAGTTACTTTTATAGGCAGCATTAATTTCATTCCTGTGACAGAAGGCTTTCATTGGCAGCCACTCCAAGCTTAGGCATTTTAATGAGCCACTGTTTTGTGCCCGGGCTCATATGGCACTAATAAGATGTTATTTTTAGTAGCACCTACTGGTGTCACCTGGGGTTAGGACCTGTCATTGTTTCCATTAATCATGTGTTAGAGCAGGCGGACACACGAATGTATTCAGCCCAGAGAAGCCAGCCGAAGTCTGTCTGTTATATATTCATCCTTGAATCCCTAGCTCTCAGAGAAGACCATGTGGCCCCATAGCGCTTGTGTGATTGGTTAGATGATGAAGCCCCCCCCCCCCGTAAGTGGTATTTACTTTTACAGCCTTACCTTGATGCTGCAAGTTTTTAAAAAACTTATCTAGCCAGGCAGTGGTGGCGCACACCTTTAATCCCACCACTCAGGTAGCGGAGGCAGGCAGATCTCTGTGAGTTCGAGGCCAGCCTGGGTTACAGAGTGAGTTCCACAATAGCCAGAGATGGATACACAGAGAAACCGTGTCTCAGAAAAAAAAATTTTACCAATTTGTTAAACTGTGCTATTTATTTTGTTCCTTGCTGATAGTATCCATGAAAATATGCTGATCAAGATTTTCTGGATTTGCTGGAGGAGGTTTCTTTCTTTCTTTCTTTTTTTTTTTTTTTTTTTGGTTTTTCGAGACAGGGTTTCTCTGTAGTTTTAGAGCCTGTCCTGGAACTAGCTCTTGTAGACCAGGCTGACCTCGAACTCACAGAGATCTGCCTGCCTCTGCCTCCCGAGTGCTGGGATTAAAGGCGTGTGCCACCACGGCCTGGCGTGGAGAAGGTTTCTTTAGTATCTTCTAGACAGAGGGCTTGGAGGCAGAAAGCCTCGACACCGGACCTGACTTTGGCCCTGGGTTTGTCACGTGGCTTTTGTTTCCCTCTGAGAACCCAGCACATGAAGTGATAAAAGCTTGGTTTGTTTTTGTATAAGTTGGTGAATTGGTTTTGTCATTTTGGGGGGTTTGGTGCAATGTCTGGTTTGGTTCTCCAGTTACATTTTATAAACACCCTTCTTTCTGCTTTTGATGTGATGTGAGCAAGGAGGAAATTAGACGCCATTTCTGTTCCTTCACCGTTTATCAAGTGTCCCGAAATATGCTTTCACTTCCAAGTAAATGTGTACGAAGTGGTGAACCGGCTGTTTTCCACGGCACACTTGTAGATCCACACAGCTCAGTTTTGGTCATTGCCAGTAGGGTCAAGGGTGTGCCTTCACTATTGGTGGCACATACACCCTGGGTGTCCCCTTCACTCTTCACACCCTAAGGTCACGCTCAGGTGCTGTCTCTTCCTGCCCTGTGGTTTTTGGAAGCTGACTGAGTGTCACTGTCGCAGGAAGGGTTGTGGAGACGACACGGGTCACAGCTGTGTGGCTGCAGATCTGTCCTTAGACTTCACCCTCACTTGTACTTCTTTGTCTGATTCCTTTTCTTCAGTGACCTACTCTCCCCCTCCCCCACCTGGGTATCTGGATTTCTTTTTCTTTAAATTCTAAAGATTTTACTCTAAAATGCCTTACTTTCCACAGTTGCCACTTGGCTTTGAGCTTAGTTTTCCCAGTTTGTACGTTCAGAACATCAGTTTTCTACTTCTCTGTGAGTAGACGTAAGCCCAGATGAGATGTTGTACCTGAAGTGCTTTGAATCCGTTTCTCCGGTGTCCTCTCAAGAGTCTGTGCTCAGGATGTTTGAAGTGTAGAGACTTCATGTCTCTTCAGCTGACTGAGACATGGGACATCACTGGCTCCATGTGATGAGGGGAGAGACCCTTGGCCTCACTCAGGGGGGTTGACTGAAGAATACAGAAGCTTTCTGAAGCTCTCGGCTGGAAAATTCCAGCTCTGTTCTGTTTTTCTCTCTCATACAAAACTCTGGGTTTATATGTTCTAGGCTACATGTTCCCAGAAAAATACACGGAAAAACAATTACCTATTCTTCAGTAATGAGTAACATAGAAAGCTCAAGTCAGTCAGCACGTTGTCTGGAATCTGTTGTACATAAAGCCCTCTGTCAAAAGCTGCTGGAAAATACCAAGGAAACGAGCTGTCGTTTCTGACGAGGGGAAGATACAGCACAGGACACACCAACCACCACTTATAAAGCAGTATGCAGCAAATAACACACAAGCACACGGCAGGGATGAAGGCTGCCACTGTGCTGAGCTTCACCTGAGGACATCTACACTCATGTTTCATGCCTGAACCTTGATTGGATAAAGCAGCTTTTCACACACACAGGCAGGAAGTTATGGTGGGGAATTAAGTAACTGAGTTAACTGAAACCATTTTAATACTTTGGCCTGATTTGTAGGCACTGATAGGGAGGGCTTTGAGGGACCCATGTGTGTAAGTGGTGGTGGTCTTTTTACTTGAGAATGCATTTCTTATAGTAAATCCCCTCTGTTTTTGCAGGTGAGACTAGAATCCATCACTCAAGTTCTGCCAGCACTTAAGAATCAGGATAGACCAGAAATGTGACCTTATCTCTGATCCTTCTTTACCAAATTCTGTTTATTTAGACAACTTTGTTGCTAGCTTTACTTCATATTCATGACATAGAAAACCTGGGGCAAGGAGTAGAGATTATCAAAAAGGAATTAGAGAAGGCAGCCGCTGAAACAAAGCTGATGAGGTCCCTGTCAGGGGTGCAGGAAAATCTCATTAGGTGGGCGGAGTAGGTGTGGGTCTCTGGGCTGACGGCAGGATATCGATGTGTTCTGCTCATTCCACTCTGGTTATTTTGTAGAACCAAGGGGACGTGATTTCTGCCATCAACATTCAGATGGTCTTCTTGAACAGATAAAGTGTGAAATTAGTACCATGTATTGCTCAAAACTGTGTGTGTGTGCATCCTGTGCTGGACGTGAATAGTTCTTAGTCTCCTCCGCTCTGCACTCCCACTGTCTTTTCACTGGCTGGGTTTCTGTTTTCTTTTAACATTTGGTTTCTAGACAAAGTAAGAAGTTAGGACGTTTCAGTATTAGCGGCAGTGATCCATTGTTCCAGAATTTTCCTGATTTTCAGTCTCTTGGGAGTTTTTGGAAATTGTGTCCTGGCGTTGAGAAAGTGTCCCATGTTCCCAGCAGCACAGCTAAAATGGAATCCTTTGTATTTTTTAAAGGTAGCGTCTTTCCGGTAATGGAAAGCAAACAGGCATAATGGACCCTGTGAGTCTCAGCATCTCATGTGTCCACAAATCGAAAGTTTTAACTTCTCAGCCCTTGGACTCTGAACATCGTAAGGAAAACTTCAGCTTTTTATGTATGTGAAAAAAGGGAGACAAACTGATTTGCCTAGCTCATACCATAAAACCATGTAGAATGGGGAAAGATCTCAGAATATATACTTTTATTTTTCTTCAGTTTCTGCTCACAAGGTAGCAGGACTCAAAGCTTTCTGTAATCTTCAGCTGCAGTTCCTACTGTTAGTCTGGTGTTCATGAAGAGAAAAGCATATGTAAGCCAAGAGACCTTGAGCCAGCCACAAAAGGAATCTGGAAACAGATATGCAGTTTGGTCTCCTCGTGCCCCCTTAACTAACATGTTAGTGTCCTGGGTTGAGGAATCACCTCAGCAGCTCTTTCTGATATGAAGAGGAAGGACGCTGGTTGCCCCAGAGCCCAGAAAGTACAGCACCGAGTCTCTTAATGACTGTTTTATGTGCCATAAAATTCGCACATGTGCGGTAGTTTGCATTGTAAGAAAGTTGTTCAACTGTTTACTGTTTGTTGACTGTCATAGTCTAACTGGAGAGAGGAGCCCCTGTCTTAAGCATGCCAGGCCAGTCCTATGAGTCCTGCAGCTGCAGCGCCACAGCCCAGTTCCAGAGTGTCTCTGTCATCCTGAGTTCGTGTGTCCATTTCTGGCCAGTTCCCATTCCCATTTCTAGCTCTGTGCTTTCTGACTTTATAGCTTGCCTTTTCTAGAAACTTCATTGCAACTGACTCATATATGGCTTAACTGTCTTACAGCGTTTGGGGCTGTGCAGACAGCTCTCTGTCAGCAGTTTGGTTTGTTTTCTGTTTGTTGCAGTGATATTGCATTGCTGGATTTACTACATTCCGTTTATCCATTTACCAATTGTTAGACACACTTGGAGTTTGTTTTTTGCTGCAGTTTCTGTTGTTACGCACACTGCTTCATTGACCCGCAGGTATGGCTGCCCTCGTCTGGGCATGTGTCTTCTTTTCCTTTGTTGGGAACTCTGGGCTAGAGTAGCTCGACCCGCGGTAGGTGCTCTGTTAGCGGTCTCCTGAAGTTTCTGTGTTTCCTGTCCCCACCAGCAGTAGGAATGGTCTCCAGCATCCCTACACCCTTGCCCACTGCTGTTACTGCGCAGTCGCGGCTGCCGCCCCGCTCTCTTAACACGCAGCCAGGCTGGTTCTTGAAAAGATCTGTGTGTGTCGCCACACCTTCAAGGCCAGTTGGCTCATAGCAACCTCTATCTGGTGCACTGCTCCCATGAGTCAGAGCCCTTTGTGTCCTCACAGCATTCCTGGGTGTGGCTTCCTCTTTGTCTCCTAAGGATGACCGTCCACGCTTTCCAATGTCTTACGTGAGAACTCGGCTCGGCCTTGGTTCTTCCCAGTTGGTTTCTGTAGCAGCAGGCAGAGCTTGTCTAGTTGTCGGCCTCCAGCCTCACTCTGGGAGACCACTGTGCTTCAGAGCAGCAGCAAACTCCATGTCTCTTGTCCTCTCTGCTGTGTGAGACAGCGAAAACCACATGTCCTCCCAGCCAGCCTGGAGTCCTGAAGCGTGTTTTCATGATGCTGATGGGGTCTGTCTTCTAGCGGACATGCTTTTCAGGTGGATCCTGGGTAAGTCGTTGCTGTGGATTCTTCATGGAGCTTTTCTTTCACTTCTCAGACCCCCTGGCCCTTGCAGCATGTGTGATTCCCAGTGCACAGCTACTGTGAGGCCAGGGAAAGGGAAGGTTCCACAAGTGTGTAATGTTCTCATTTATTGTGTTACAAAAAGTGAACTCTAGCGGTCTGTGAAATTACTGTTTTCCTTGGATATTCTTGGTCGTGTTGAGGTTCTGAATGTTAAAGAGTTTTGGATCTGTGGAAATCTGACCGTGTACCATGCTGCATATAGCCTAGCGCATTGGGAAGACGACGAAGTGGAGGCAAGCTCACAAAATACAGTCACTACCGGCAGGAAGCTGTCAGAACAACCGGAAAAGCCACAAATCACACAACCAGAGGAGTATGCTCTGTTCTAACAATTACTCGATATCCTAAGTGTGTTTGTCTGAGGGCCTCATGAGAAGAAAGGTAGGCGATGGCCATGCTCTTTGCTTGAGAAGCAGTGCAGCTGGGCTGGTGACAGTTGGGAGACCTCACAGCTTCTGCAGCTCAGCTCCTTATCTCGGTTATGAGATGCTCTAAGGTTTTCGATTCCTGGGCTGTGTGCTGGCCTGATTCTCCCGTGCCTCCTTGTTACTACATTTTCCACTTGTCAGTACCACCACCACCACCACACACACACGAGTAGAGGCACGCCAGTTTGGGGTTCTGCATGATGATAAATGTGAAGCCGGACATGCTGAGTACGGGCCCTGGACACAGGAAAGGAGTCTAGTGTACCCTGAAAGGCCATTCCCAGGGGAAGCCTTACACTGTGGCTTGTTTAGAAGTGCACAGACTGCACTGTCTCAGCACCAAGGACTGGGCGGGACAGACTGGCCGCTGTGGGGACAGCCAGGTGCCCACAGGAGACAGTAAAGTGGCATGTTCTGTAGGGCATTTGTCGTAGCCCAAGCAACTGTAGCATAAAAGTGTGTGCGTATTTGCTCATGTGCACATGCGCATGCACACGTATGTATGTATGTAGTATTAATGTGTATTGAATCAAATGTAAGTGGCCATCTTACATTGGAATGAAGGGTAACATCACCCTACTGCCCTCCCGCAGTCCTTAGATATTTTTATTAGCTATGTTTCTTAGGTTGTCTTGTTTTGTAATGTTTCCATGTTTGTGCATGTTCATACCTTGATGAGTTTCAAATTTAGTTAAGGAAAATTTTCTTTGTTTGTGCTCAAGGCTTTGAGTGTTCGAGTCAGGCATTTTACCACTGAACCACATCCTAAGCCTGTGAAATTTTCTTACTATTTGTTGAGCTTTGCTTGTAGGGCCAGTCAGACCATCCCTGAAACCATAGTGAAGGTTCAGACCCTGAGAACGGTGGGCTGCAGAGGGCAGACTAGGGAGCCTTGAGGAGGAAAGAAACCTGCTGGCAGCTATAGAGCAGGGCTCTGGGTGGGTGAGGAACACACGGGAGCGTGGAGACTGAGCCGGTCAGACCCCTGAAGGCTTCCTCTCCTCCACTCTCTCCTTCAGCAAAATAAAAGATACTGGAGGGGGCGTGCCCGGTCATACTGGCCCATCTGCTGTTGGGTATAGCATGGTCTCATAAGTGAACGCTGGACTGTCAGAAGACAAACCTGAATGACCTAGGGATGTCTGGTAGTAGAGGATCCATGTCGGACTGTGTGCACACAGGTTGGGAGTGTGTGCCTAGAAACATGGGGGAGGGGCCCCACATGTGTACCACTGGAGCTTTGTTGGTTTGTGCTGGGACTTGCTCTGTGGCCAGCCTCTCCCGCCCCTGGACTGAAGCTGCAGATACCGTTTTCGGAACTGGCAGTTTGCGTCTGACTTTGACTCGCCAGCCGACCAAGCCTTAGTGGAACTGCTGGGTATAATGCAGAGTCATTGGCGGCCTTGCCCATCTAGGAGGCCGCTAGGTGGACACAGCGAGAGTGGAGCAGACAGAGCTCCAGAGCAGAAGGTAAAAGTGTTTCCTTGTTTCTGCTTGCTCAGCTTCAAACTCATCTTCTGTTTGTTTGCTCTGTTGTTTTGAGACAGGGCCATGCTGCGTAGCACAGTCTGGGCTGGAGCTAGATACCCCCTGCCCCTGCTACCATCAGCACCACCGCCCTGCTCCCCTGTGTGTCTAGAACTCCCCATGAAGTTTGTCATAAGAGAAGTCAGACTCTGGCCCAGGACTCTCTCCTGTGTCACGTGCGAACCTGGGCTTGCTACTTCTCACTTCTTTCCTGGGTAGAACCTGTTCTGAGGTCACAGACGGGTACAGACAGCTCCCAGTGTGGGTTTCATGGATTACTAGTGTTCAGCGTGGTTTGGGCACCTGGAGACTGAAACACATGCTTTAAATGGAGAGCAGGAAAGAAGATCTTGCTGTGCCTTTATTATGAAAACTGTCACCAGCATGTGGACTGGTTTCCTTGGTTTTCAGACAGCCCTTTATGATGGACCTTAGTGCCATGTTAGATATTATCCAGAGTTAAGACCGAGAGGCCGCTTTAACAGCAGTCAGCCAAAGTGCCCATTTGGGAAGGACATTGGACTTTCCAGGCCGTTTTTTACTTTGGTTTTCTGAGTCATGCTAACTGTGGCTGGCCTGTTCCTGTTTCTCTTCCCAGAATATGTGGTTTCCTGAGCTGTGCCCTGCACAGAGTAATGTTGTGGTCCCTGGCTCTTTTAGAATTAAGCTGAAATCTGGTGTTTTTCTCTGTCCTTAGAGCGCTCAGCACTGGGATGTGAAGTCACATAGATTGAGTGAAATCCCATGTTCTACTTTTTTCTCTTGGCCACTCAAGTCTTTGGAAGCCTTGCAATGGATGCCTTAGAACTGCCCACAGACAGTGGCTACTTGTGCTATCAGTGGTGGCCTTTTAGGGCCATTTAAGGCTTTAAAGAATTTGTCTTTACTGAATTAAGAGGACAGGAGCCCTAGAGCTGAGCATAGATAGGGATGTTTGCAATACTGCTGTGGTATCCATGGGCTGGCTGGAATGTCCCCAGTGTTAGGCTTCAGGTGGCAGCTCTAGCAGGTGCCAGCCAGAAGTATCAGAGGCATGAGAGGTCCACCTTCCAGCCTCACCTAGAAGCCGCCCTGGGTGGCTGCCTTTCCTATAACCTCAGAGTTTAGAAGGTGGAGGCGGCGTGATTGGACTTCAAGGTTGTCCTCGGCTACAAAGGGAATTTGAGGCTAGCCTGCTCTACCTGAGACCCTAGTCTTCAGAAAACGGCAAAACTTAACTGGTATTCTGCTAGGAACTCCCACTGGCTCCTCCAAGGGTACTTTAGTGGAAGCCACCAGGGTCATTTACCACTTTGAGTGAGGTCTTAGTGAACTAACTTTACAAGGTCTAACTGTCCACAAGTCCAGCGTTTGCTGCTGTCCTGATCACAGAGCTAGGACGGCTTTCGGAACAAATGCTGCAGTCTTCACCCGAGTGCCGCTGCTCCATGGCAGAGATTTTATAATAACTGATTCTCAGCTTGAGTCGACTCGGAATAGTTAATACATTTCCCTAAGCTCAGACTTACTAACAGAAACCCACTTAGGCACTAAAGAAGTGGGCAGTGTTTGTCTCAGCTATGAGTAATGGGCTATGCATGATTAAAAAGGCTTCTCAGAATGGCCTTGCTTATGTAATCAAGGATCGATACATTTTAGAAGGGTTTTATAAGTGAGCCACACTGTTACTTGGTAATCAGCTGTCATTTTCAAGTAGTTAAAAGGGTCCTTGGACAAAGCCCAGTGGACTAACTGTGGCTTCCTAATTGCTAAGGATTGAAACTCCCTGTGCCCTCTGAATTATGAGCATTCTTGAATTTTTTATGGGGGATGAAATTATTTTTTTATGTAGGATAATTTTCATGTCAAGTGTTGCGTTAGCCAGCAGGAGCAGTACAGGCAGGCTGTGGTCCTGTCCTGCCAGATCTCCTCTTCTCTCTGTAGTTAACATGCAGAGTCCGGCGTGAGAAAGCGAGCAAGTGAGACAAGGGTGTGCTGTGAGAAAGCGAGCGATCGAGACCAGGGTGCGCTGTGAGCCCCAAGAAGACGCCTCCCATCGTCTCCAGCAGCCCTTGGCGTTCGTTCTTCAAGCATTCTAATGTTGCTGACAGAGAGCAGTAGCTGCTCAGCAGACTCAGACAGTTAGGGGAAGGGTGGAGGCCTCTGGAACGTTCTCCCTGTTTCCTCCCATCAGCAGAAGGACAAACTAAGGATTTCATAGGCCAAAGGAAGTCACACCCGAGCAATGGCCACAGCAGTTTCCAGATGTGGCGTCAGTGTGCCCTTGTTGACTACCTGTTGCCGAGACGGGGCATGTGCGTGCAGAGACTGTGCGTGGATACGTGGCACCACCAGCCACAGTAACTCTCAGTAGAGGGGACTTTTGGCAGGCAGAACGGTTTTATTACTTTCTTCTCAAAATAAAAGGAATTCTCTTGGGGTTAGTGGGAAAGGAGGTGAATAGAGCATTTCCTATTTCCTGCCTGTGTAACTCTTTCCACAGCAATCTGTTTGTCATAAGATGGATTTTTGCCCAAATTGGCTGCAACCAAAAATAACTTCATCCCATTTCTGTCAGCTTGGCCATCTTTTCACATATGAGTTTGTATCGCTTCCTCTCCTAGTCTGAACCTCTGTGAGGATGAGGCCCTGAGGTGCAAGTGACGGTGTGTTTCTGGGCTGGGTCCCTAGACTGTCCTTACTCCTCATCTCCCATGCTTCTGTCACCCTGTGGCCAACGGCACCCGGGCTCTGAGAAGCCGCTCATACACAGGCTGCCAGGCTTTCCCAGGTCAGAGCTAGGAAGGAGTTCAGTAGGTGCTTGACAAACATCGGGCTTTTCAGAGATGGGAGGGAACAGCAGGCTAGGGCGTCTCAGGTCACTGCACACTCTTAGTAGATTGATGTTTTCATTATGGGTAATTATTAAGTTGATGTTGATTCTAACACGTGCAGCGTAACTTGGAGATTTGGAAGGTCACAAGCTTGTGTCTGGTTTAGGTTATGTGAACTAAACATAGAACTTCACCAGTTTCTCGTTCCCTTACTGTTCAGTGTCTGCTGCCACCGCTTTACAAAGTCCTGTGTTGTTGTATGGTGGGCTTTGCCGTTCCCAGGCCTCAGCACGGCCCCCGCTGGCTGGTGGTGCACAGTAATGATTGGGCCCGGCCAGTTCCTGTCTAATAGGGCCATGACCTGGCTTGAACTCTGTAATGAAGAAGGAACAGACTTGCTTGCTCCTCTGCATGCCTCTGTCTCCCCCACACTCCTCTGTTATCCAGGAGGAAATTGAAGAGCAGATCTCTGCGTTCTCCTGATGCTCATAGACTGATGTCATCTTCTCCACCCCACAGTCAGGAAAGCAAAAGCCACACAGAACAGATCCAACACTCCACAACTGCCCAGGGCTTCAGCTGTTGGCTCTGTATGCCTGCTTGTGTTTTTAACAGCCTCGAGAAGGCATAATTTATATACCATAAACAATTTGTGATTTTTATTGAATTAGTCAGGTTGTACAGGCATCACCAAAATCCAGTTTTGGATTCATGTATTCATCGCCCTCAGAAATTCTTGGTGCCTGTTAGTGGTCATTTTCCATCCACCATCCACCCCAGCACAGGAAACAGGTAGTTTTCCTTTTCGTAGATTTGTATTTTATGAATGTTTCATAACAATGGAATTAATTATGTGATACATAGGTATGTATACATAATATCTATTTGCCTTCTATCGTTTGGCATGCTTCTAGGTCCATCCATTGTTTAATGTAGGAATGTAATTTGTTCCTTTTCATTCCTGCGTAGCATTCCAGGGTGCGGATGTACCACATTTTACCCAGCTCCATTCCAGAGTCACTCTGTTATTTTCCACTGGAGGCCAGTGCGAATAATGCTGTGGAATGACTCCTGAGTTTTTGCAGGGACACGTGTCTTCCGCTATTTTGGGAGCATACCGAGGAGACAGGCGTGTTTACATGTACCGACCCAGCCGTTGTCCTGTTGCCCTGCTGTCTTCTCTTCTCTACCATCAGCCGTTGTCCTGTTGCCCTGCTGTCTTCTCTTCTCTACCATCAGCCGTACATGTGGCGCTTTGGCAACTCCCACTTAAGTTTTTTCTTGATATAAGCTGCTTAGTTTGTTGGGAGGGTGTATGTAATACTCAGTAAATTAATTTCTATTGAGAAGGTGATTTTTGTATCTTAAATTTTTTTATAATTTCTTTGACTCCACATAATGTTTGCTGGTTTGTGCTTCTGGTGATGGACATCATTCCAACATGAAGTAGTCTCGGATGGATCTGTGGAGCCCTGTTCTGTGGGGCTGTTGATAAACAAATCATTCATTCCTAATTGATTGAATTTGGGAGCTTTGAAGAATTCTTTATTTAAAACATGCCTCTGCTGTGTTTGGATGAACTTGGGCTTGGCCAAAGTTCTATAAGCTGTGTGGCGCCCTTGATGTGGCGTCCTTGGCGTGGCAAGTCACTCCCATTGCTTGCTGCACTGAGGATTTGCAGGTGTGTTCCTCAAAGTGCGCTAAGTGCACCATGATGAAGCGCCCTTGGGGTGTAGCCCTTGGGCCCTAGGTCGGCTCACAGGCCTGTGGAGGGAGAGTGGGAGCCTAGGAGCACTGGCTGTGGTCTGTTCTGAGAATGCGCTTGTCCAAAGGCAGAGGCCTAGACAGAGAGAGCACACAGCCCTCTGAGAGGAGAGGCAGGGAGGGCTCACTGGCTCACAGCCCTCAAGTCCTGAGTCTGTGGCAGGGACAGTGCCTGCTGAGCTGACACTCAGGCGCTGATATTTGAACAGACAACTGATCAGCTCACAGGGATGGCTTTAGTGCCAGGTATACGTTGTCTTACAGGGCAGTTCATTATGAGTCCTTGTAGGGACTCTGTAGTGGCATTTCACTTGTATTTTCATAAATAAAGCTTGCCTGAAGATCAGAGAGTAAAACAGTTCCCACTGGTCAGCCTTACAGACCAGGCTATGGTGACACACACCTTTGATCACAGTAGCCACACTAGTTGCCATAGAAACCAGGCCTTTAATCCCAGTGGCGCACCTTTAATCCCAGCCCTAGAGAGGATTATAAAATGGGAGGAGACAGCTCTCACACAGTCTCATTCTGAGACTCCTGGAGGCAGGGTCGCCATTTCTGACTAAGGAAAAGGCAAGAGCCAGTGGCTGGCTGCTCTGCTTTTCTGACCTTCAGGTTGAATCCTAATTTCTGTCTTTGAGTTTTTATTAATCATGCTTCAGGACTCATGGTTAAGTGTGCCTCTAGGCCTGTGCAGGTGAAGTCTGGTTTTTCTTTTTTCTTTCTTTTTTTCTTTTAATTTTATGTGCACGTTTGTCTGTGTGAGGGTGTGGGATCCCTTGGAACTAGAGTTACAGTTGTGAGCTGCCATGTGGGTGCTGGGAATTAAACCCAGGTCCTCTGGAAAAGCATCAGTGCTCCCAACCGCTGAGCCATCTCTCCAGCCCCGCTGTGTGGGTAGAGTCTGGAAGGACCGTTGGACACCCAGTGCAGTCCAGCAGAGTGAGCTGTGCAGGTGGACTCCCCCAGCACACAGGCTCAGCATGCACTCTGCACGCCTGTCTTTAACGTGTGCTTATGTTCTCAGGAAGGAGGCAGCATGTCAACCTGGAAGGAGGCCGTCTGGTTGGGTTTTCCTAAGAGATGGTTGCAGTTTCAGAATGTTCTTTGAGATGCATGTGTGGCATCTGGGCAGCTGTGTTATAACCTCCTGCGGTTTGTGTCAGCAGCTACATGTGCCTGGTGACTGCAGGCCACTCACCCCACGTCCTTCCTATGCCTCAGCCTGCCAATAAAATCATCCATGTGAACAAGTTATAACTACCCTTATATTTTAAATGTCAAGGTTGCTTCACCCAAGCACATGTGTTATTTGTGTTAGGTTTTCTAGGAGTTTGCATTTCAAGCAAGTTTCAGAAGTGAGACGCTGCTTCTCTACCATGAAAGCCACAGCTCCAGGTTCCGCCAGGCTTTGGACCACAGTACAGCAGTGTTTAGTAGAAGAAGTTGCTATGGGTGATGGGAGGCTGTGGAGGAGGATGCGGGAGAGCTTTGCCTGCCACCAAAGGTGCCCACTTGCTGCAGGCTGAGTCTCTGATGCAGGCACCAACTTCCCCTGACCCTTGATCTCTGAACTTGCCACCACGTACTCTGTGGGTGGGAAAGCAGGGTCTCTTCCCTTTCTCCCTTTTCCCCTTCCTTATTGTGACGTGGGGGAGGGCGCGTGAACCACAGCCCTTGTGTCCCCTTCCTTATTGTGACGTGGGGGAGGGCGCATGCACCACAGCCCTTTGTGCCCTTCCTTATTGTGACGTGGGGGAGGGCGCGTGAACCACAGCCCTTTGTGCCCTTCCTTATTGTGACGTGGGGGAGGGCGCGTGAACCACAGCCCTTGGGTGGAAATCTGAGGATAATTTTCAGAGTCAGTTCTCTGTTCACCTTGTTTTTGAGGCAGAGGTCTTTTGTTTCTGCCACCACACAGACTCATAGAGACTCTTGGCTGGGGAACCGTCTCTGTGTCCCTTCTCACTGTGGGAAGTGGTACAATAATAAATGCATGCCAGCAGCTTTTCTTTTCATTTTTTTCTTTTCTTTCTTTCTTCTTTTTTTTTTTTTTTTTTTTTTTTTTGTATGGGTTTCTGGGGCTGAACTCGGGTCATCAGGCTTACATAGCGATAGCTTTTACCAGGTGAGCCATCTGCCTGGCCCCGAGCCACGTTCTGAGAAGAGCCAATTCCCAGAATCACAGGCAAAACACAGGTGGGGCATCAGACTGTTGGCCTCATGGGAACATTGCTGAGTCCCTGGGCCTGCCTGGTACAGGTGCAGGCATCAGGTCAGTTTTCCCGTCTCCACCTACTGGCCTTTGCCTCTTTGCCTGGGAGCTTTGCTATGAGCAACTGCAGACCCTGTTGCTCAGTCAGGGCCTTCAGGGCCCCTTTCAAGGCCTTGTTTCTTCTTGGAAGTCTCAACTATAAACTGTTCTTTTCATGAACTGCGTGCCACCACCCTGTGCTCTCCAGTACCATGTCCATCACTCTTTCGTGTTAGTGTTTGAGAGACACCACGCTCTGTGAGCACTGAGCAGAGGTGAAGCGTGTCCTTTAAATAGTACGGCCACTTCAGTTGGCCTTGATGTTTTGCGCATTTCAGTATTTTGTGAGTGCCTTCTCTAGACACCAGCTACAGTGAGGAAAAGAGGCCATCGAGCCTCACGATGAAGAGGACTTCATTGTAATCTAATGCATGTATTTAGTTTATGTAGTGTGTGGATCTGAGTGGGTTCCAGGCTGTCTCCTCCCCTGCTGCTTGGCTGGGAGATGTAGCATCTTCCCAGTGGTCCCGGGGACCCCTCCTCTGTTTTTGAGGATGCTGTGGCCAATGTGGTCTCTGTTTCTGTGTGAAAACTGTTTTTGATAGGCCTGTTTCCTATGTTTCCATTTAGTTCACCATGCTCAGCTTCTGCATTCAAACAAACCAACTTAAAATTAAGAAATTTGGCCTTTTCTTTTTGATTATCAAAGTGGTATTGTC
Source organism: Ondatra zibethicus (assembly GCA_004026605.1). Taxonomy (NCBI): domain Eukaryota; kingdom Metazoa; phylum Chordata; class Mammalia; order Rodentia; family Cricetidae; genus Ondatra; species Ondatra zibethicus. Next base: position 2,429 of record PVIU01002615.1, on the reverse strand, counting down.
TGTTAGAGAAAATTTTAAAAATATGGAAAGGTTTAAAGGAGAAACCTTAAATTACGTTGTCTGGTCAACTCTGCTGTTTGAATGCTTCGCTGTTTGCCTCTCAGTCTTCTAGGGGAAGTCATCATTGAAGAAGGTTGGGAATGTGTTTTACGTTTATGACTATTATTTTTTTTTACTTCAAAGGCAGTTCTCTCAAGCTCCCTTTTTATTGCTCAAATTAACAAAATTCAATGATGATTTTAAAATTCTGCTTTGGGAACAAGATTTGCTCTGAAGCTTTCGTAGAAAGTGTCTTGCCTGGCCATGAATTCTGGGGTTCGGCACTTGCCATAGCTGTAATCCTGAAGTTCTGGAGACTTGGACAGATAGGGCAAAATTGTCCCTTGCCCAGCTGTGAATGTCCATGGATCCAGAGCCCTCTGCGGAGCCTGGATCCTACAGGGCCAGGAGGGACACAGACCCTGCAGTTCCCTCTTTACCTGAGACTTTTCCGTAGTGATGTCAGTGTGAAGAACCAGGCAGCCCTCTTGGGTTTCCTCTTCCGTTGGTACTTGAATTGTAGTGACATCTGTTGTGAAACGTAAGGGGGCTCTGAGAGCCGCTCAGCCACGAATGTGTTTAGTGTGTAGTCACAGTATGGAAATCATGGAAGACCAGCCCTGTTCAGCAATTAGCTGTGGGGCTGTTGCTGTTTTACTCTAAGGGCCGCGCTGAAATGGATACTACCTACTTCTAAGAGAAACACACTTACACAGCCGGTCCTCTTTCTGGCTTTTATTAAAATGCAAATAGCTTAAACTTCAAAGCAGCTTAATTGAATCCTGAAAGACACAGAGCCGACACTTGGCCTTGGCTGTGGCATTTTTACTCTGTCATCTGGCCTGGCTGGCTTTGCTGACCAGCTTCTCAGCTGGGTGTGATGGGGACTAGGAGAAGTGTGGACTCAGGGTGTGTAGAGACACACTGCTGCACAGGTGCCTTTGCGGTGCACGGTCAGTAGAGCTCCCCGGAGACCAAGAGCACTAACTGTCCTGGCACTCACCTCAAGTTCTTAGTGAACAAAGGGAATGTGTCTCTGCTCTTCAGGCATCTGTTCCTGTTAGTTTCAGAAATAAACGTCATGAAACCCAACCAACCCTCTTCTGTCCCGAACACCAAGCAAGGCCTCACATGTGCCAGGAGTGCTGGGTGGCTATTTTAGCGCCAGAGGAAACTGCTGACTGTAGCCACCAACCAGAGCCTTAGAGCCCACCTCTGTGTGTGCACCCCCACACAGTGGACAGTGGCGGCCACTAGTCTGAACTGGGTCGTGAGGACAGATTGCTAGACCTCAGCTGTGCACCTGAGAACGAGCTCCGCCTCCTGCAGGGCAGGGCACTGAGCCTAAGCTTCCTAAGCTGCCCAGATCACATCCGCTCATGTCCTGGTTCAAAGGAGAACATCACATGTAACCCATCTTTTGAGTCTCCCACTTATCTGGGGGATCATCCTGTGTATGGACCGCACCACAACTGAGGGGCTTTGATGTTCCATGGTCCCACCCCATCTTTTGAGTGCATGTGTTTCTGCTAAAGGCATGGTCTTTTTCGAGTGCTTATGGGGGGGCATGGAGAAGTGGCTTACTCCTCTGTAACTTTTTGTACTTTGTGGTTTCTCTCATCCTGTTACGTTAACCATAACACAGAAAGGAGCCTGATCAGAAGGAACATGTCCCAGGAAAACCAATAACTGCAGAGTCCAGAAATGCTGCAGGGTGACAGAGTCTGGAAACGGGTGTGCTGCCCTGCATATTTAGGAAAACCCCACAGTCTGGTTTCTGTCCAGGGCCTTCATTTTCAGCCCTCTCCAATGCCAGTAGACAGCTTGTTAGAAAGCTCCGTTCTCAAGGACACAAGCTGCTCAGATGTGTTCTCTAAGAAGTAAGTCCTGCTGCAGGAGGTCCCAGAAGAAAAGCCAAAGTGAAATGTAGAGGTGGGCTCCTACGTGTGATGACACGCGTGGTTCCAGCCTGGAGTGGCCAGAGGCCGAAGTGGGAAGCTGTTTCCCAGGGCTCACGGTGTACCTGGGGAGTTATTCGCAGACCTCTTGGGGCAGACTATAACAATAGGTATTGGTGATTGTCCCAGGAAGGGTCAGGTGGACGCTGCTTGTGTGAGTGGAGCCAACAACAGCTCAGTGTTCTCCAGGTCTGCTCCTGAGAGAAGCCCAGAGTCTCATGAGTAAGGGCTCGTAAACGGTGTACACAGCAGGGACGGTTGTTTTCATAGTACTGTGCCACATGCTGGACAGGATAGTTAATTCTAGAACACCCATGTGCCTTGCACAGAGACTTCATGTGGAAGCAGTCAGACTACACACCTGACGTGTAGTACAGTGCAGTGGATTGCACACCTGACATGTAGTACAGTGCAGTGGAGTGCACACCTGAC